>JABUQX010058004.1:5000-22500 GCA_015478945.1 Trachelipus rathkii
AAGTGAGATTTAGTAATACCCTCCAAGTGATAAGTGACCCTATTACAAACAGTGAGGTGCTTAATGAAATAAACTTACTAAATAAAAGTGCTGAAGAATTAAATAAAAATTATATCAATCATAATAACTCTATTAATTTGAAATAATAGTGAAACAAAAACTACTACTACTACTACTACTACTATACTAATAATAATAATAATAATAAATAAATAATAATAATAATAAATAATAATAATAATAATAATAATAATAATAATAATAATAATAATAATAATAATAATAATAATAAGAATAATAATAATAATAATAATAATAATAATAATAATAATAATAATAATAAAATAATATTATTATTAAAAACAATATGAACTATACTGATCCAGAAACTGATCAAAATATAAATACAACTACCAGCACTACTCAAATGGAAAATATAAATATCATTAAAAATAACAATAAAAATGAAAAAAATGATCAAATTAATGAAAACTTTATCAATAAATACTCTCCAATTCACATAAATGTACAAGGAATGCATGATCCTTCTAGTTTAAAGAACACTAAAAATTTAAATATAGAGTAGTAGTAGTCCACAAAATAAAAATATATCAACAAATAATGATATTACATTAAATAATACTGACCTCAATACAGGTCTCGAAAGAAATGTCTCAAGCGATGTTGGTAATGTACAATATAACCATTTTATTACTACTGTTAATCCATCGCATGTGGGATACGTCTTTTTTAAATCAAATTTATTAAATGGGGGGAGGGGTGTTATAGATAATACAAGGGAAGATGGAAGCAATGAAGCAAATATCCTGTCAGACCCAACTGATTTATGTGTTGATGACGAGCGCTGCTTCTGCAGTAAGATAGTTACAGCCGATGTTGAGGGAGACAGGAGGGTTTGCAAGATTGACAATCTGACCTTGTATATAGTCTATGACACATTAAATAAGATCGATTATTTGGTAGATTGCGGTTCTGTGTTCAGCCTCTTATCATGCGCTGCTAATGACCATCAAAAAGCGCCGGTAGGCTATATGCTTGCTGCTAATAATTCAAAAATTGCAATCTATAGTATTAAAGATATTGATGGGATTGGGGCGTAGATATATTGTTACTTTTCATATTGCTAATGTAAGCACAAATATTTTAGGATTAGACTTTTTAAAAAATTTCGAGATGGGCATAAATTTTAAAGAAGATTTATTGTTAGATCAAATTACAAATAAGACCATAAAATTGAGTAGAAATGTGAATTTTAATGTTAATAATGCTCCTGTTTCTTCTTCTTCAAATCTCTCTCTCTCTCCTCCTCCTGTGCATGTGCCTTCTAGTTCTTTAAATTTTAATGAGTTATTGTCAAAATATTCTGAGTTATTTGTAAACCCTTATCTCCCCGAAAACCACCACATCAAATTGAAACAAGAAAAAAGGTGGAATGAAATTTTTGAAAAATATAAAAATAAAAATAAGAGAATGAGCACCGCATTAATAGCTGAGGACGGTCAAATAACTACGGACGAAGAAGCCGCCTATATTCCAGAGAGAGTATTAATAGAACTAGCCAACAATTATCCTTATAAAATAGATATAAAAGGACCGCCCGTCTCCCTTAAGCCAAGGAGGGTCCCGCATAAACTTTATGCTCAAACCAAAGCAGAGCTTGACAACCTCGTAGCTACGGGAGTCCTCCGCCGCAGCCATTCACCTTGGTCTTTTCCCATGAGTGTCCTCCAGAAAAGCGAAAATCGAGTCAGAATAATCTCCGATTTTAGAGAATTGAACAAAAGAGCCGAGGTAGGGGTCTATGGACTTCCGCACCTGCAAGATGCAATATCAAACCTGCAGGGGAGCCGTCTTTTCACTAAACTTGACGTGACGCAGGCATTTTACTCAGTGCCATTAGCCCCGGACTCACAAAAGTACTTTACCATCACTTCAAACATCGGTTCTTTCACCTACAGAAATCTTCCCATGGGCTATGTGTCATCTCCCTTTATCTTTCAATCTTACATTGATACAGTCCTACAAGGCCTACCGAATACTCAGGCCTATATGGATGACGTATTGATTCACACAAAGACCGAAGAAGAGCACAAAATCCTCCTGGAGAAGGTATTGAAGAGGTTAAGTTATCTGCATATAAGTTTAAATCCCACAAAATGCCAAGTGGCCAAAAAAGAGATTGAATACTTGGGATATACGGTCAATGAAAATGGTATAAGACCTAATCCTGATAAAATCGGGGATATATTAAATACCCCAAAGCCCAGGACCATCAAAGAATTAAGATCTTTCCTCGGGCGCGTGAGTTTCTATCGAAGCAGCGTCCCATTATTTTCTGAAATAACAGCGCCCCTAAATCTGTTTTTGAAAGGTAAACCGTATTCCAACCGCCGCGTCTGTTGGAACTCAACTGCAGAGAAAGCCTTCAAAGATATTAAAAATGCTGTTGAAAATGCTTCGATACTTACTTATCCCGGTACCTCCTCTAATTACAAAATTATCATACATACCACAAATGTATCTGCAGCTGCTGTTATTTTATCCATCACTAACACAGCCGATCTTCCGATTGCTTTTTTTAGTTCCATTCTCTCGCCTACTGAAAGAAAGTATGATGAAGCAAATCGTCTGTTAGTCTGTTTAACAAAAGTTTTCAAGAAGTATGGATATCTACTCACAAATAAAAATATTAATATAGAAACCAACTGCCGTGAACTTATAAACAAATATAAAAGAACAAATGACGATAAAAACTTTAATATTCGTGAAATCAGAAGTCTAAATTTATTAACTAGTTACAAAGTTTCTTTCAAATTATTAACAAAAAAGAAAAATCCCTTAGAAGAATACTTATTAATAAATGATATCAGTAATGATGAACCAAATAACGAAGAAAGTGAGACTACTGACGCAGAAGAACCCTCAAAAATCACCTCCTCTTCTACGAACACTGTGATTGGTCCTCATTTCAGCCAACCAACTAGCCCAATAGAGCAGTTCCCCACGCCTCCCACGTGGATACTTGCTCAATTTTACAACCGAGTACAAATATGAAGAACTTTCTCCAAAGCTAAAAGCTCGTTATCATAGGGTAATAAAACAAAACCACACACGCGCTGCGGTCGACAGTCCAATGAAGGGTAAAAAGGTAGACCCTTTAAATGACAAAAATGTAAACAAAAAGAAATTCCTTAAATATTTCCCCTGAGAAAAAAGGGACTTTAAAACCCAAAGGGTTGAGAATGAAAGAGAGAATTGAAATGGAAGAAAAAGAATTACTAAAAATGAATGAAAAATCGCCAACTAAAAAGTTAGATGAAATAAATGATATACTTACTGAAAACACACGAATAAATTTAATTCAGCGCTGTAATGAAGCTCATATTGACTTAATAAAACGCTTCAGGAAAGAAGTTGACTACGCGGCAATTAGTAAAGACCAGTTAGAAGACGAATACATTAATTCATTGCTTAAAAATAAAGAAAAAAGTTCATTAATCATAAAGAAACAACCCTTCTGGTTCAAAAAGAATGAAGTCTCTCTCTACGTTGATACCTCATTGAACTATGCTAGAGTCATTCTCCCCGATCAACATATAGACGATATTATACGGCTAACTCACTTTCAAGGACACCTCGGGATATCGCGCTGTCTTACCGCGATAAAAAGCGACTTTGTGTTCCGCAACATGCATAAGAGAGTGAAAGCACTTGTGAGAAGCTGTCCACAATGTCAAATAGGCAAGACAGGACGTAGCATAAACCCTATTTACGGAAAGTATAAAGAAGTTTCCTACAAATTTCAAGATTTAAACTGTGACATCCTGAAATTACCGATTTGTAGAGGATACAAGTACTTATTAACTCTCATTGATAGATATTCCCATTACGTGTGGGCCTTTCCCCTCAAGGACATCACCAAAGAAACCATTGTGAAAACATTGATAAATCAGCTAATTCCGATGTGTGGAGTTCCCAGCAACCTGATCACAGACAAGGGTGGAAATTTCACATCACATTTATTTGAAAGTGTATGTAAACTATTAGGAATAACTCATACAACTACCGCGAGCTACGCGCCCTTCTCGAACTCCAAGGTGGAGGTAACACATAAGATGATTCTAACCAGTTTAAGAACCATGCTAGCTGAGCCAGGCATGGAGAGTCAAGGGTGGTTAGACGTATTACCATTCGTTTTATTCGCACTTCGGCTCGCTCCTATCTCAGAATCCGGCATCTGCCCCAGCAAATTGATGTTCGGGCAAGATATAAACATTCCTGACGGCTTGATAGACCCTTCACTCCCAGACGGACCTAAAACCTATGATAATTATATTGAAAAACTGGCTGGACTCATAGCCAAACCACTCTCTCAGAGAACTAACTTAAGAAACAGAAATGTGTTCGTCCCTCGTAATTTAAAAGATGCTCAATATTTGCTGGTGAAAAGTCAACAATACAATCGTGGTAAGCTCTCTCCAAGATTCCACGGACCTTATAGAGTCGTCAAGATCACTAATAATAACGCTCATATTGTGAAAGGAGATAAGGTGGTGGTAGAAAATTTAAGAAATGTCAAAATTTTCTATAATCTCGTTCCTGACCCACCAGAACGCAAGAAAAACGCGGAATAACAGAAGTAGAGAAAAGAAATGAGGAACCGAGGTAAATAGCTCTTGAGGAAAATAAGAGTCTAAGACGTTGCTATGGTAATTAATACGAGAACAATAGTGTTTATAAATGGTATTAAATATTCATATTGTAAGTTCTTTCTCCTTCCACAAGTAGTGTTTCACCTGTTCTTCCTCTTTCCTCAACTTTATATTTCATGTATCCAACCGAAGGAGGGTGAAAAGTATCTCTGTGAAGTCGGAACTAGGGGCCTCACCCCTATTTCCGAGGCAGAGATCCTTTGTTGCACTCGAGGGCCACCAGTCTAAGGTGAAAATTACGGTAGGGAATCCTTGTAAGACAATAGCATGCAGTGTCTTAGAGTGTATGCATCTCTGTAAGAGGCTATTGCAAACCTCCTGCATATCACTTTGCATTAATGGTGGCCTACTTCATACTTACACAATGTACATTATTTGAAAGTCAAGTGTTTGGCGCCTCTTTTCCTTCGCGGAGGAAAAGAGTGCCAAACGAACAAGGGTTATGATTGGTGCATGGGTCCACAAGGGACTTGCAAATCATACCCGAGTCTTGGCAACCTCATACTGTGAGGATGCCTACGTAAATTGTTAGATTGAACAAAAGGCCGGCAGGTCTATTTAGGATAGGGAATTAGTGCATTATCTTATTAGTTAGTCTGTGAAATTCATAATAGTGCTAACGTTGATATATGCCCATCTATTACTTATCCATTGTTTAATGAAAATCATCTTTGTATTGTTATCTAACTATCACAAATAAACCAACTACGAGGAAAGTGCTCTAATTAACCCCCCCTTTCTATGACTGTCGAAGTGATTTCGGCCTATATATATATATATATATATATATATATATATATATATATATATATATATATATATATATATATATATATATATATATATATATATATATATATATATATATATATATATATATATATATATATATATATATATATATATATATATATATATATATATATATATATATATATATATATATATATATATATATATATATAAAAATATATATAAATATATATATATATATATATATATATATAATATATATATCATATATTAGCCAACTCTGGCATTATTCTACTTCGTACGGTAACACCATAACATTAAAAAAAGTTACCTATTCCGAATGATTTAAAATAAAATATGAAAATAATAAATTGCTTACTTTATAATTAAATTGTAAATTTTTGAAATTTGAATCTGAAATCTATTCTTGTCGTTTTTTGACTTGCATATAAGTCAATCACAAGATGTCAAAAAAACAATTGAGGACAATATATCTTTCAGTTGCAAGCGCAACGAGGGCATTCAGTCTATCTTGTCCCATTGTATTCCGAATAACGGTTTTAATTCTTTTTAATCTAGAAAAGCATCTTTCAGCTTCAATAGATGACATTGGAGTAGTTATTAAAATTTTTAGCAACTTTAATGTTTCTTCAAAAGTCTGATCTGTTCCTTTTTCCATAATGTAGTTAAAAGAATCAAGAGCTCCTTTCCGAGAATAGAAATCTTCTCAACAATATATAACTTCAAGTTCAGATTTGAGTCTCAAGATGTTAAAAAATGGATAAACAGTTAGTCTTTTTAAATGCAACTCAATACTCAGTAGCTTTTTTAATTCGTAGTAATTGGAAGCATTTAACGATCTTCTCTTCACCTCACAAACATCATACGTTCCCTTAATTTCTTCTCTTATGGTGGTCATACTGTTTCTAATCTAAACTAATTCTAATTGTAGTTCACTCACAGCTTGTTTTATGAGAACTACGTCTGGATTTCTTGATTGAATTTTATTATAGAAACAATCTACGTGTTGCATTATATGGCGAAAAACGGTGTGCCAAAATACAAAAGTAGGATCAGTCAATAGTCTTTGCAAACCTCCTGCTCTCGTGTTCCTCCTTGTTTGCTTTCGTTTCGAATTTTTTTCAAAGCACTCTAACAATGGCTCTCTATGTTCAAAAGCCATGTTTACAGTTCGGATGTTAAAATCCATTTTGTTTTAACAGTCTCCCAATAATTTCATCTAATACAGAGCATCTCTGAGGAGATTGTGAAAAAAGGTTGGAATTAGTGATAATTGCTAAATAATCCAGGAACTGGAATATATATATATATATATATATATATATATATATATATATATATATATATATATATATATATATATATATATATATATATATATATATATATATATATATATATATATATATATATATATATATATATATATATATATATATATATATATATATATATATATATATATAATAATAATAATAATAATAATAATAATAATAATAATAATAATAATAATAATAATAATAATAATAATAATAATAATAATAATAATAATAATAATAATAAATAATAATAATAATAATAATAATAACTGTACGACAATTTACAAGGCGAACACGCTAATCGCTCCAAACTTGTATATTTTATTGTATCACTGCCAGACGTATAATTTTTACATGACTATAGGAGTAAGATTGGAGCGAAAACGATTTCGCTCACTCTCACGCTTCTTTTATAAATAGAAATTCAAAATAACTATATACAACTGATACGAGTATGTTTATTCGATTTCTTATTATTAGATGAAACCATCGTACGTTTCTGCCTTATTACAAAACAGTTTTTAAAATTTGCATTCAATTATTTATCATTAATTGAAAACATGGTGTTTTAATTAAGTGTTTTAATTCAGAATTTATGCTTAATTAATGAAGGAGGAGCGGTCGCTCTATCGCTCTATACAAGTCACATTTTTATATATATATATATATATATATATATATATATATATATATATATATATATATATATATATATATATATATATATATATATATATATATATATATATATATATATATATATATATATATATATATATATATGAGAGAGAGAGGTTTGAGGAGAGAAGATATATCGATTGTGTATCGATATGTAAAATAAGAAAAATGTGTCGTTGAAATAAAAAATAATAAATAACAAATAACAAATTTTATAAATATGTTATTGTATGTTATTAAAAGCGTTAGTAATGTAATAAAAGCATTAGTAATGTAATAATAATAAAAAAACAACTTAAAATAGCTATTAAATTAGATTTATTATTAATGAAAGCTGTTCGAATTTTAGCGCTCAAAATATTTTAAAAAATTTTCTATTGATATCTAAAAAACAACAATAGATAAAGGGAAAAGGAATACATTTTTGGAATGCTGGTAAAAAACACACTTGTAAAGAATTTTCCTTTGTGAAGCCAGCCGTAAAATAGAGGAGTAATATCAGTTTGTATCTATGGAAGTAAACAAAAATATATAAAAATCTCTCTCTCTCTCTCTCTCTCTCTCTCTCTCTCTCTCTCTCTCTCTCTCTCTCTCTCTCTCTCTCTCTCTCTCTCTCTCTCTCTCTCTCTCTCTCTCTCTATATATATATATATATATATATATATATATATATATCTATATAATATATATATATATATATATATATATATATATATATATATATAGTCAACGAGACTAGAGCCACAATCCATATCTCAAAAACTACAATAGCTATCGGAAAGAATACATTTTGGAATGCTGGTGGGAGTACAGCTCGGAAATGTAAAAAAAATCTAAAGCTACAATAGCTTCTGGGGAAAAGATACATTTTTGGAATGCTGGTAGAATTTTAGTTTTAAAAAATTCTAAAAATTTTTTTTGGTGAGCCACAGTAATATGGGAGGAAGCCTATTTATCTGGAGCATAAATAAGCAACTAAAGTACCCCAGGGTATACCGCACCAATGGCAGGAGTACGGGGTAGGACTATTTCCCCCCCCTCCGGGGAGGGTCTCGGAACCCCGCTCTTTGGTATTTAGGGTGTCGCGGGGGTTCCCTCCGCCCCTCCCCTACGGGAGTATGGAAAACGTCCCCCCTGTGTTCCCCGTCGGCTCGAGCTAATTGCCGTAGTTTTTAGATTTTATTTTATTTTTATTTATTTTTTTTAAACATTTTCCGAACTAAAATTTCACCAGTATATATATATATATATATATATATATATATATATATATATATATTTATATATATATATATGTATATATATACATATATACATAGATATATATATATATATATATATATATATATATATAATAATTTATTATATATATATATATATATATATATATATATATATATATATATATATATATATATATATATATATATATATATATATATATATATATATATATATAGTTTTAAAAGAATAATTTCAGGAATTATAATTTCGGTGTCTCTAGACTAGACACACGGGTCAGCTTTCAGCGACTTTAGCGATATTAGGCAGCTTTCAACGAAAGATCAGTTTTTAGCGAGAAATATATTTCATATTAATTTATAAATTTATAAAATAATTATTAATTTAAATGTTGAATAACTACAGGAATTATTCAATATTTTCCTAAATATATGTTTTAATTAATAACACGTTAACACTTCAAATGCTATACCTTAATATTTTCGGAAAATTTATAACAAACACATTAACACTTCAAATGCTATACATTAACTGCGTCAATAGGGAGCAATATATCTATCGAAAGAGTCGATATGTAAATCGATATTTCTTGTCTCCTCAAAACGGAAAAGAACACTATATATATATATATATATATATATATATATATATATTATATAATATATATATATATATATATATATATATATATATATATATATATATATATATATATATATATATATATATATATATATATATATATTTCAGAAATAAATTTAAGTTTTGTGGTCTAGAACAGTGGTCTCCAAAGTGGGGTACGCGTACCCTGGGGGGTACGCAAAGTGATACTTGGGGGTACGCCAAAGAAGTAGCCTCACGATCACTTGCGAGTGTATGATCTTGTATCAAGTGAGTGCGATATATATATATATATATATATATATATATATAAATATATATATATATATATATATATATATATATATATATATATATATATATATATATATATTTACACTCTCTTTCTTTCATTTATATATATATATATATATATATATATATATATATATATATATATATTATACAAAAAGTGGGAACGATCCGTTACTCCGTTACTCCGTTACTAACGGAACTAGTTTTTTCAGTAACGGAGTAACGGACTCGTTACTTTTTCTTTCATGTAACGCTCCGAATAAGTTCCGTTATTTTTTTCTCCATTACTTTTTAGTCCGTTACATTTTGTTCGACTTTCTTTGAATGTTGATAGCCAATTGACCACCCCGGTCAAGCTAAAAAATCCTTTTATAATATATATATATATATATATATATATATATATATATATATATATATATATATATATATATATATATATATATATATATATATATATATATATATATATATATATATATATATATATATATATAAATATACGTTTTTATATAATTTATATATATATATATATATATATATATATATATATATATATATATATATATATATATATATATATATATATATATATATATATATATATATATATATATATATATATATATATATATATATATATATATATATATAAGAAAAGGGAATTTTCATGAATAGGGATGGTACTTTCGTAACTGATGAAGATGAATCTTCAGAGTGTGAATGGGAACACTTCGAAAATCTGTATAACATTAGCAGTAATGAAAAGGTGAGAATATGTGTGGGTTTGATGGTGCAAGGAATAGGTATTTTGGAGGCATCAGGTCATTAGTAAGGAGGAGGTAATGTGTAGAGCGAGAAGTTGAAGAAATCTGCAGGTATAGATGAAATTACCGGTGAAATGATCAAGAACGGAGGTGAGATGGTGATTGATTGGATTTGAAAGTTGTGTAACAAAGTGTTTATGGAGGGTATAGTTCAAGGATTGGAGGAAAGCAGTAATAGTGCCCTTATATAAGGGTAAGAGAGAGATAAGGGTAACTGTAAGAATTATAGGGGAATAATTAGTTTATTAAATGTAGTCGGGAAGATATATACTTATATTTTGGTCGAAAGAATGCGTCGAGTGACTGAAGGACTGATTGTGAAGAACAAGGTGGCTTTAGAAGTGGTAGAGGATGTGTGAATCAAATCTTTACATTGAAAAAAATGATTGAGAAAATGAGGAGGAAGAATAAATTGCATTTAGGTTTTTTGTATTTGCAAACAGGCGTATGAAATGATTAATACGGAAGCTCTATGGCAGGTGTTATTGATATATGGTGTTGGTGGTAAGCTTCTGAATGGAATCAAAAGTATATATGACGATAGTAAAGCGTGTGTAAGAATATATGGAGTTGAAAGTGATTGTTTAATGTCATACTTGAATTGAAGGCACGGATGTGCTATGTCTTCTTGAGTTATTCAATTTGTATATGGATGGGGTTATGAAAGAATTAGAGGTGGGATGGCAGGGATGGTGTTAGAATCAGGGTTGTGGAGTCGTTTCAAAATTTCGACTCCGACTCCGACTCCACCCTCTTCAAAATTACCAACTCCGACTCCGACACCGACTCGACTCTGACTCCACTCTCTTCAAAATTACCGACTCCCCGACTCCGACTCCACAATCTCGGTTAGAATGATGGAGAATGGAAGAGAGTGGAGGATGCCCTACCTATTATATGTGTGGCGAATCTGAAGAGAGTTTGAGAGGATTGGTAGAGAGATTTGGCAGGGTGTGTAAAAAGGAGATGTTTGAAGGTAAGCGTAGATAAAAGTAAGGTTATGGTTGTGAGTGAGGACAGTCCTCGGTGTGAAGTTATGTTAGATGGTGAGCAGCTGGAACAAGTGTCTGGGTTTAAATATTTGGATGAAAAGGGAACGGATGATGCAAAGTGTAGTAGAGGAAGAAGTTGTGAGATGAGTAGGAAGGTGGCTGGTGAAATTAAATCGTTGGTGGATGCAAAAGGACTAAGTCTTGAGTGAGCTAGGGTCTTACATGAGGGTATGTTTTTTAATAATAATGATAATGTTGAAAATTTAATATACACAAACCAATAAATTACCTAAGATACCATAATTAATGTCATAGTCAAAAGCTAAAAGTAACGGAGTAACGGAGTAACGGCACTTCGTTACTTTTCCTTTCAAAGAAACGGAATAACGATAACGCAATACTTTTTTCGAGTAACGGAGTAACGATAACGGAACTACTTTTTTGAGTAACGATGCCCACCTCTGTATATATATATATATATATATATATATATATATATATATATATATATATATATATATATATATATATTTATTTTTTTTTTTTATATATATATATATATATCTATTTATCATCTCTTCTCAAATATATATATATATATATATATATATATATGATAATTAATTTAAAACCACTATATTTAATTAGAAGGGGGGAATATTTAAAAAACACAAACTAAATTAAAATAACTATGCTGACGTTTCGTTCAACAATACATGTTGACCTCTTCGGAGCAAGTAGAAGACTGAATTGATTTTCAAAATTTTTTAAACTAAATAAGATGCGAATGCGACAAGCACAAGGTACAACTAAAAACCAACTAAAATGCACTCTTTCTATGAACCTATGTAATGAAGAATGTTAGCAGGCGTACAATGAGTAAGCATTTTTCTATTTAAGTTGGATTCAATAAATTTAATTGTAGTTTTGTCAAAATCAAAAAAACCTGTTGAAATATTATAGTTAGGAATAATGTTGATAAAATAAGCTTCTATAAGTCTATTAAGTTCTTTTGATTTAGAGGTGAAAATGAAGATGGAATCTTTCAAATTAATATTATGATCTTTGTTTATATGGCGATATAATGCATTACTATGGCTACATCTTTTTATGTCGTTGCTATGCTGATTCAGTCGAAAAGGTAGTGTCTTTAAAGTTTCCCCTATATAAAATTTGTTGCAACCGACGCATGGAACACAGTATACCCCCCCGGATGGTTCAGATTTAGTATTATTATTATGAATAAGATTACGTTGCAAAGTATCAGGAAAATTGAAAATTAAATGAATATTGAATAATTTTGCAATAGTAAATTTAAGTTTGAATAAAGAATATGAAAAGGGGATTATTTTTATTGAGGTAGGATGAATATAGGGAGTATTAGGAATATTATTGAAAAATTGATTCTTAGCTTTATTATATTGTCTTGTTATAGTATGTAGGGTATATCCAAGAGAGAGAAATTGATTATAGATTGTGTTGATTTCATTTCTGTAATATAGGGGATCTGTAAATTTAATGGAACGTAAAAAAGTATTATATATAATGTTATGTTTGATATATTGTGGATGATAGGAAAATGAATGCAGATATTGGTTGCAAAAAGTTGGTTTTCTATAGATATTAAACGTTAATAGGTTATTATGTTGTGTAATTTGTAAGTCTAAAAAGGAAATTTTTCCATTATTAGGGGTCTCGAAAGTAAATTTAATTGATGGGACTAAACTGTTCAAGTCATTAATGAAGGATTGAATCGGAAAATTATTAGGAATGATTGCCAATATATGGTCTATATAAATGTACAAGAATATATTTGTGTATATATAGGAATTGAGGGAAGAAGACATATTTCGTAAAATTCAAGATAAAGGCAGGCGATGACAGGACTTAAGCTGTTTCCCATGCTGGTTCCAAAGATTTGCTTATAATATTGGTTATTAAAAGAAAATACGTTTTGTTTCATACATATATTTATCAAGGTTATGAAATTATTTGAGGAAATAGGAAGATCGATATTGTCGAGGTGTAATGAGAGAAAATCTAAAAAATGGGGTAGGGGAACATTGGTAAAAAGGCTAACTATATCGAAACTAATCAAAGAATGGTCGGTGGGAAGATGGTTGCCGATTTTTTGTTTAAATTGTTGCGAATTTTTAATATGGGAGTTCGAAATATTGCCGAGTAAAGGAATTAGGAGTTTAGTGAGCCACTTATTAAGTTTGGTAAAGTTATCATTTTTACAAGATATAATTGGTCTTAAAGGGCAATTCTCTTTATGCAACTTCGGCACTCCGTAAAAATATGGCAATGAAGGATTTAATACTGTAACATAAGTGGCTCACTAAACTCCTAATTCCTTTACTCGGCAATATTTCGAACTCCCATATTAAAAATTCGCAACAATTTAAACAAAAAATCGGCAACCATCTTCCCACCGACCATTCTTTGATTAGTTTCGATATAGTTAGCCTTTTTACCAATGTTCCCCTACCCCATTTTTTAGATTTTCTCTCATTACACCTCGACAATATCGATCTTCCTATTTCCTCAAATAATTTCATAACCTTGATAAATATATGTATGAAACAAAACGTATTTTCTTTTAATAACCAATATTATAAGCAAATCTTTGGAACCAGCATGGGAAATAGCTTAAGTCCTGTCATCGCCTGTCTTTATCTTGAATTTTATGAAATCCGTCTTCTTCCCTCAATTCCTATATATACACAAATACATTCGTGGTACCGTTATATAGACGATATATTGGCAATCATTCCTAATAATTTTCCGATTCAATCCTTCATTAATGACTTGAACAGTTTAGTCCCATCAATTAAATTTACTTTCGAGACCCCTAATAATGGAAAAATTTCCTTTTTAGACATACAAATTACACAACATAATCTATTAACGTTTAATATCTATAGAAAACCAACTTTTTGCAACCAATATCTGCATTCATTTTCCTATCATCCACAATATATCAAACATAACATTATATATAATACTTTTTTACGTTCCATTAAATTTACAGATCCCCTATATTACAGAAATGAAATCAACACAATCTATAATCAATTTCTCTCTCTTGGATATACCCTACATACTATAACAAGACAATATAATAAAGCTAAGAATCAATTTTTCAATAATATTCCTAATACTCCCTATATTCATCCTACCTCAACAAAAATAATCCCCTTTTCATATTCTTTATTCAAACTTAAATTTACTATTGCAAAATTATTCAATATTCATTTAATTTTCAATTTTCCTGATACTTTGCAACGTAATCTTGTTCATAATAATAATACTAAATCTGAACCATCCGGGGGGGTATACTGTGTTCCATGCGTCGGTTGCAACAAATTTTATATAGGGGAAACTTTAAAGACACTACCTTTTCGACTGAATCAGCATAGCAACGACATAAAAAGATGTAGCCATAGTAATGCATTATATCGCCATATAAACAAAGATCATAATATTAATTTCAGAGATTCCATCTTCATTTTCACCTCTAAATCAAAAGAACTTAATAGACTTATAGAAGCTTATTTTATCAACATTATTCCTAACTATAATATTTCAACAGGTTTTTTTGATTTTGACAAAACTACAATTAAATTTATTGAATCCAACTTAAACAGAAAAATGCTTACTCATTGTACGCCTGCTAACATTCTTCATTACATAGGTTCATAGAAAGAGTGCATTTTAGTTGGTTTTTAGTTGTACCTTGTGCTTGTCGCATTCGCATCTTATTTAGTTTAAAAAATTTTGAAAATCAATTCAGTCTTCTACTTGCTCCGAAGAGGTCAACATGTAATGTTGAACGAAACGTCAGCATAGTTATTTTAATTTAGTTTGTGTTTTTTAAATATTCCCCCCTTCTAATTAAATATAGTGGTTTTAAATTAATTATCATAATTCGGAGTTCGAGTGTTTGAAATAGTACTCCTTAAAAATAAAATATATATATATATATATATATATATATATATATATATATATATATATATATATATATATATATATATATATATATATATATATATATATATATATATATATATAATATATATATATATATATATATATATATATATATATATATATATATATATATATATATATATATATATATATATATATATATATATATATATATATATATATATATATATATATATATATATATATATATATATATATATATATATATATATATATATATATATATATATATATATATAAACTCGCGGGCAAATTTAATGCATCACCCGTAAATATAATTTAAACACTTTCATATTGGGAAATGTAGGGCTAGGGTTTGGTTTTATTTGGTTCATACCTAACTCGGGAGTGTTGCACAGGGTTATAAATGTATAAACCGTATGTAACGACAGTGTGTAGGGAATTAAATGGCATAATAAAGAAAACGAAAAAATATGGATATGATGATTTTATTAATCAACAACAATATTCTACAAATTACAATGTGAAATGCAGCATAAAGGTGTCTAATAATGGGTTGTACCCCCTCTGGCCCTTCCAACTTCCTCCAAGCGATTCGGCATTGATGAAATGATCTTGGAGATGGTCTCCTGCGGGATGTTGTCAAAGCGTTTGCAAGCTCCCTGAGTGTGGACGGAGCATGTTCACGGGCTCGAACACGCCTACCCAACAAATCCCAAACATGTTCAATGGGATTCATGTCCGGGCTCCTCGCAGAAATGGCCAGGAGTCTGATCCCTACCTGTTGTAGGTACCGTTGGACGACCTGTGCAGTGTGCTGTGTGGCGTTGTCATGGAGTAACAAAAAATGGACGCCAATGAAGGACGCGAAAGGCGCTATATACTCTTGGAGGATGTCTTCCGCATACCTTTTGCGAGCACCCAAACAAATGCCTACCCACACCATCACAGAGTCACCTCCAAAAGGAATCCTTGGGGAGATATTGCAAGCAGAAAAGTGCTCACCTGCACGTCTCCAAATTCGCTGACGTCCATCTGGTCCATGTAGTGTGAACCTCGACTCATCTGTGAGTGTCCAATCTCCATACGCTTGTGAAAAATGAAATCGCAACCCGATGCTCCCTGATCAGGAGAGGGCCGATGGCAGACCTTGTAATACGTACTCCACGTTCATTCTGTCGTCTTCTCACTGTACGCTCGGAAATGGGCACATGTCTGACCTCATGGAGCCTGTGTTGTATCTGTACGCTTGTTTGGAAACGATCACGAAGCACTGCCAGACGGAGGAATCTGTCATCTCTCTCGGACGTCGCCCTCGGGCGACCCTGACCATGTCGTCTACGGTTGCTGCCAGTCTCCCTGAACCGACGAAGGATTCGACTGACCGTCGATTGGTTTACCCCGAGTTGCTGAGCCACCTGTCTCTGAGAATGGCCTGCTTCAGACAGTGTGATAACTCCTATGACACGTTCCTCTTCTCTGACGATGTCTTTCCATTGTGACAGTCTTTGTTAAGCTACGACTTACAGCATAGGGTTTGTTTCGTTAGTTGGTTGGTGTCTTGCCATCTTGTTCTCCTATGAACGTACTTTCGGGATTTCGTAATTTGGTTGGTTGTCTTTATTATGCCATTTAGTTCCATACACGGTGTAGTTACATACGGTATACACTCCGAAGTTAGGTATGACCCAAATAAAACCAAAACCCTAGCTCTACATTTCCAAAAATGAAAGAGTTTACATTATATTTACGGGTGATGCATTAAATTTGTCCGCGAGTTTATATATATATATATATATATATATATATATAATAGAGAAATAAAAAGATATACTACTCTCCTCTCTCATATATATATATATATATCTTATATATATATACAATTTATATATATATATATATATATATATATATATATATATATATATGTAATAATAATAGGCCTATAATATAATATATAATATAATAATAATATATATATATATATAATATATATATATATATACGATAATTTAATATAATAATAAATAAATTATATAAAA
>JABUQX010058004.1:42500-45000 GCA_015478945.1 Trachelipus rathkii
TTAAATTGGCCACAATAAATGTGGGTACGTATAGAGGAAAGGAGGAGGAGATAGTAGAGATGATGAAGGCCAGACTGATAGATGTGGTGGGGATGTCGGAGATGAGAGTGGAGGGTGAAGAAAGTGGCAGAGATTTGGGCGGAGGATACGTGTTAGCTTACAGAGGAGTCGACGTAGGAATAAAGAAACATGGTGTAGGTTTTATTTTCGGACCAAAGATTGCACCTTTCATACAGGAAGTGAGAGGGGTAAACGAGAGATTGATTATGAGTACGTTTAAAATCAAGCGGAAAAAATACCGATTGTATCAGGTATATGCTCCACAACAGGGGCATCCAGAGGAGGAGAAGGAGAGGTTCATGGATTGGTGGAGGAGTGTGTGGAAGGTGGAGGCGAAGACAACATGCTGCATCTACTGATGGGTGATTTTAATGCCAGAGTGGGAAAGAGAAGAAATGAGGTGGAGAGGATATTGGGTCCACATGGAGAAAACGAGAGAAACCCAGAGGGAGAGAGGCTCATAGATATATGCATGAGAAAGAATTTAAAAATTATGAATGGATTTTTCAAACACAGGGAATCTCATAAGATCACGAGATATAGATGGAATCAAAACACCGAAAGTTTTGACCAAAAATCCATTATAGATTATTTCATAGTGTCGGATTACAGAACAGTGGAGGATGTTAAAGTGCTTCCTGGAGTCAGTTTTGACTCGGATCATAGATTGGTGGTTGCCAGACTGAGAGTACAGGAAACAAAGTGGCAGGTTGGAGAAAAAAGGAAAGTGATTAAAGTTGAAGCCCTGAAAGAGGAAGGGAAGAGAGAGGAGTATGTGGAGAAAATAAATGAAAAGTTGACGAATGTGGAGGAAACAAACATGAATTTGCAGGAAATTATTAGTGAAACCGCGGAAGAAACGCTGGGTGTGAAGTGGTATGGAGGAACGAGGAAGAAACACACTATGTGGTGGAATGAAGATGTGAAGAGAGCAGTGGGTGAAAAGAACAAGAAAATGAGAAGGTGGTTGAGGGGAAGAACAGAACAGAGAAGAGCTGAATATGTGATAGCAAGAAACAGAGCAGAGATAGTGAAGAGGGAGGCAAAAAGGCTGATGGCGGAAAGGATGGCAGAAGAATTGGGAGAGGATGCAGAGGGAGGAAAGAAGAAGATTTTCAAGCTGGCAAAAACATATAAAAAATCAAAGAAAAAGCTTTATAGTATCAAAAATAAAGAAGGGGAGGTACTTACAGCACAGGAAGAGGTAAATGAAAGGTGGACTGAATATTTTGGAGAACTCCTAAATGTAGAAGAGGGGAGGAATGTGGAAGAGGAGCAATATGTGGGAGAGGAGATGGAAAGGGTGAATCCGATAACGATGGGAGAATATGAGGAGGCTTTGTCAAAAATGAAGAAAGGAAAAGCGCCGGGCGAAGATGGAATTGCGATAGAGTTGATAAGGGAAGGAGGAGAAGAATTGAAGAAGAAAATAGTGGAACTTTTTAATAAATGTTGGATGGAGGGTGTAGTTCCCAGTAGATGGGGGAGAATAGTTGTTTTGCCCATTTATAAGGGAAAAGGTGATACTGGAGATTGTGGAAACTATAGAGGAATAGCTTTATTGGATCATATAGCGAAAGTGTACGAAAGGATTTTAGAAAGAAGATTAAGAGGAGTGATAGAGATACAGTTGGGAGAGGAACAATATGGGTACAGGAAGGGCAGGAGTACTTCGGATCTGTTGTTTGCTTTAAGAA
The DNA here is from genome assembly GCA_015478945.1 of Trachelipus rathkii. Classification (NCBI taxonomy): domain Eukaryota; kingdom Metazoa; phylum Arthropoda; class Malacostraca; order Isopoda; family Trachelipodidae; genus Trachelipus; species Trachelipus rathkii. Next base: position 44,258 of record JABUQX010058004.1, read on the forward strand.
TAGTGTTGGAGAAGAGCTGGGAATTTAATAAAACAGCATATATAGCCTTCTTGGACCTAAGAAAGGCTTTTGACTCGGTACCCAGAGCCAGACTTTGGAGGATGTTGGGGGAAGTGTACGGAGTGGAGGAAAGACTGAGGAGAGCAATAAAAAGCTTGTATAGCGTTTGTGAGTGTAACGTGAGAACTGGATGTCAGAATGAGAAATGGTTTGAGGTGGGGACGGGAGTCAGACAGGGTAGTGTCCTGTCTCCCTTACTCTTTATAGCTTACTTAGATGTAGTAATCAGAAAGGTTAAAGAGGAATTACCGAATCTGGATGGTGATATAATGGTGTATGCGGATGATTTGGCATGTTGGAGTTGGGAGGAGGGAGTATTGAGACGACTTATGGAAAGTTTTGACAGAAATTTGAAGGAGATTGGTTTAGAGATGAATACAGAAAAGACAGTGATAATGAGAGTGGGTAGAGAGGATGAGGGAGAAGTGGAGATCATCATTGATGATGAAAGATTGAGAAATGTGGATCAGTTTGTTTACCTGGGTGGCGTATTTACAAGCAAGGGAGGATGTGTACGGGAAGTGGAGGCAAGAATGGAAAAATACGGAAGAACAATGAGAGCGTTATATCCAATTATGAAGGATCGGGTGATGGATATAAAAGTGAAGAAGATTATATTTGATAGCATACTGGTACCAACATTGACATATGCAGCAGAAACATGGAGCATAACAAGAGAGGAA
>JABUQX010058004.1:47500-48923 GCA_015478945.1 Trachelipus rathkii
GGCAATGTAGGGGGCTCGAGCCGACGGGAAACACAGGGGGGGACGTTTCCATACCCCGTAGGGGAGGGGCGGAGGAACCCCCGCGACACCCAAATAACAAAGAGCGGGGGTTCCGGAGGCCCCTCCCCGGAGGGGGGAAATTAGTCCTACCCGTAGTTCCCCCGGAAGGCCGAGAGACCCCGACTCCTGCCATCGGTGCGGTAAACCCTTGGGTATTCTTTAGTAAAAAAAAAAAGCAAAATTTAATAGAAAAGTCTATTTATTTTAACGAGAAACCAATAAAAGTCTCTAAATAGGCCTTCTAATCATATTACTATATATTATTAACCAATAATTTTTTTTTTTTATTTTTTTTTTTTTTTACATTTTCCTATGTGAAATTTTACCAGGGATTCCAAAAATGTATTCCTTTTGAGATATTTTTTTTTTTTTTACATTTTCAGCACTAAAATTGGACCAGAATTCCAGCAATGTATTCCGTTTTACTGTAGCATTAATAGTTTTAAAGATACATATGACGGATAATCCAGACGCTGGCCTTGTATAATATATAAACTATTATATATATATATATATATATATATAATACTAATATATATATATATATATTATATATAATATAATATATATATATATATATATATATATACTGATATATATATACTATATATACTATATATATATATATATATATATATATTATTATGTAATATATTCAAATAATTTTTTTTATTTTAATTTTTTTAAAAAAAATTGGATTTCTTGCCAAATTTCGAGAGGAGGCTTTGTGGAAAAATCCTCAAAATAGACAAAATAAGAATAAGGTTTCTTTTACGTTGCCATGACAACCAGTGTTTTGAAAGCATTATAATTACGCTTTCTTGGAGGCACAAATCAAAATTCCTCCAGTCAATGATCCTTATGAAAAATAATGTTTCGCAAGAGAATAAATGATCTTAATGTAAAATTAGCGTTCTTGTATAACATTTTAAACATTATTTTAATAGTAATAAATAGTAAATTGAATTATTTTATTACATTAGTTGCTTTTATTTTTTTTAGAGAGGGGCCCGGCTTCTGTGCTCCCCGTAAAAACTCGCGTGATATATATATATATATATATATATATATATATATATATATATATATATATATATATATGTAATATTTTATTTTATATAGAAGTAGATATCGATCTTTAATGTAATCTCTCAATATTTTTATATATATATTTTTATATATATATCATATATATATACATATAGAATATATATATATATCTTAATATATATTATATATATATATATAATATATATATATATTTATTATATTATATATATTTATATATATATATATATATAATATTATTATATATATATATATATATATATATATATATATATTATATTATATATATAATATA
>JABUQX010058005.1:0-2500 GCA_015478945.1 Trachelipus rathkii
ACAAAAATTTCAAACAAACTACCACAAGCAGCCACAACTTGTCGTACTTTTTCCCACATTTCGTACATATTTACGGGAAGAGAACGAAAAGTTTCAATAATTTCGATTATAGGTAAGACAGACTACCTCGTTCCCTTATAACTTGATATAAAAAATATTAAAACTTGATATAAAAAATGACCTCATTCGTCCGTCCGTAGCATAGAATTTTAGATTGTAAGACAGAGTAGGAGAGAGATTCAAAATGAATATTCAATTATTGATTATAGCTAATTATTATTGGTGGTGTTGTTATCTTTAATGTTATGATGCAAAAATAGTTCTTTTTAACTTTCATATAGAAATTAATAATTTAGTATACTTTACCATTAATTTCAATTATGTAAAACTAAAAAAATATTGGTAGGAGCTTTTACCTACCCCGGCCTACCCTATTGCAACGGCCCTGAAGTTAGATATATTATATAAATTATATATATATATATATATATAAGTATATATATATAGAAGGACGCTAGAATAACCTACCCAGTTTCCTCATCTAATCAGCAGCCTACAAACGTACGAGCAGTACTAATCTGAACATACTCGGTACCAGGCCCGCCAATCTGACTCCCTAACCACTGTCATATATATATTATATATATTTTAATATATATATATATATAATATATACTATATATATATATACCTCGAACATGTGCTCACTACGTATTAATTTCAATATATATATCAATAAGAGTTAAAATAAATCAATAAAAGCGTGTAACTTAATCTACAACAGAAATTAAAAAACATTTCCTAACACTGGACTTAGACACCGGTGTAAGTTCTCTTAAGTTACTTACACGGCCACTAAGTTTCAAGTTATGGATAGTTTTGTTAATCGGTTAGATTGACTTACACTGCTTTTGGATATTTTAATTTATATAATTTTCAGAGATATTTGTAATATATAAATACATAAATTAATTAAATATGAAAAAATAAAGCACACACTATGAACATTCTTTTTAGCGAGAAAATAGATTATAACTAAACACAATGGCGTAATAAATTCGATACAATGTTTTTAATAAAAAAATAAAAAAAGTTATAGAATTAAAACCTAATGAGCTGTCAACCACATGTAATTTTTTGTAATTATCATATAAATGAAGCGCCGCGACTGAGTAATTTCTACGTATCAGCAACATAGATGACTCGACGACTCGAGCATCAATTTCTCCAAAATTGAGTCCTGAACAGAAAACTTCTTTAGTTTGGCCACATATATATATATATTAGATATATAATATATTATATATATAATAATTATATATATATATATATATATATATATATATATTATACTATATATTATATATATATATATATAGATATATATATATTATATATATTATATAATATAATATATTATATATATAATAGAATATATATACTATATATATATGGTAAAACTCCAGTATTGATCTATGTTCATGCGTACATCTGTGTTCCCAAGACGACTCGCTTTCTTGAGTCGCATGACTCATGGTAGCCATGCGACTCAAGTCAGCGAGTCGGCTTGAGTACACAAACGTACGCACAAACTTGCGACTTGTATATATATATATATATAAATATATTATAATATATATATTTATTTATTATATATATATATATATATATATAATATACTATAGATATATATTATATTATATATTATATATATATATATATTGATATTAATCGTGTTCTACCTAACCACACTTTAATTCAGCCTAGACTTAATAACAGTACACTAGACCTAACCTAGATTTGATCGTCGTTGCCCAAAACGAAACTAACCTAGAGGAATTGTGCTTGGCCAACAGATCGGTGTCTCTACCACACTTTATCCTAACCTAGATTTAAAAGCCGTACACTTACAGACCTAAACCTTAGATGGATCGTGGTTTGCACAAAAACGCAGACCTACCTAGTATGGATTGGTTGTTGGCCAACAAGTTGAAGCTAGGACGTAGATGTTGTTTAATTAAAAAAATATACTAATATGTCACCTTCGAGATCTGAGATAAGATAAAAAGAATTGAAATAAAAAATTTTGAACTTTGTAATATATAAATATATATATACTATATATATATGTATTATATACTATAATATATATAATATTATATAATATATATATATATATATACTATATATATTATTTATATACTTATATATATATATATATATAATATATATATATATATAATAATATTATATATTATATATATATATACTATATATATATATATAAATAGATATATATATATATATATATATGTTGTGTGTGATGTTTGTGTGTTGTGTGTGTGTGTGGTGTGTGTGTGTGTGTGTGTGTGTTTAACGCTTACTTCATATATTTTGGAATTTTCGAAGAGCTTTTACAAAATTAGATTAAAGAATTCGCATCGTGCCTTGAATATTTATGAAAAAAAAACATGATATTTTGCACACATACACAGACTAA
>JABUQX010058005.1:7500-20297 GCA_015478945.1 Trachelipus rathkii
AGCCACGGTGGACTACACACCCCTGCCTCAATCCTCTCAACACCCCAAACATCTCACTCTCCCCTCCTAACACTCTGCACACACATTCTACATCCTATTAAAAGGCCTATACCTTTAACCTAATGTTGCCCCCCACATCCATTTTCCTCCAACCACCCTCACATTCACCCCTCTTCACTCTATCTTATGCTTTCTCTAAATCTAAAAAAACACCCACTACACTTTCCTTTCCTCTCTATTACTTTTCTCCACAAAGATCTTAGTGTAACACTTGATCCACACACCTCTTCCTCCTAAATCCTCCTTGTTGCTTCCCCATTCTCCCCTCCGTTACACCTCTCACTCTCTCAATCAGTATTCTCCAATACACTTTCCCTACCACACTTAAAAGACATATAACCTCTATAATTCCCACATTCCATCCTAACCCCCCTTCCCCTTTATACAGGGGAACAAAACAACCATCTTCCTCCCAATCCTGTGGTACCTCAACACTCTCCAACATATATTATACAACCTATACAGCCATTCCCTCCACCCCTATACCCCCCTTCTGCAACATTTCCATTCTCACACCATCCAGACCTGCAGACTTCCCTTTTTTCCTTTATTCAAGGCCCTAATTATTTCCTCCATTTGTATTTCATCCTCCCCCTCCCTCCCCAATTCACTCCCCATCCTCACCTCTTGCAAATCTTCCTCCCCTCCCCCCCCCACTTCATTCAATAATCCACTAAAATACTCCCCCACCTCTTCCTCACCCTATCCTCTCCTCCTATCCACTCCCCATCTCCTCCCTTAATCCTCTCCCCCAACCCCCCCTTCTTCTTCCTTTTTTTATTTACTTCTTTCCAGAACATCTTGCTTCCCGATTTTCATAACTTCTCCGTCACTTTTTATACCCATTCATCTATGCTTGTTCTCTTCGCCCTCTCCACGCTCTCTTTGCCTCACTCTCACCCTGCTATATTCCTCCCAGCTTTCCTCTCTTCTACTTCCCAACATATTCACATGAAGCCTCCTTTTTCCTTTTCACCACCTCCTTCACCTCCTCACTCCACCATTCCCTCCCTTTCCCTCTGCTTGCACCCACCCTTTTACTCCACATACCCTTCTAGGCCTCTTCACATACTGCCTCTTTAAATTCTCATCACTCCTCCTCCAACCTCCCATTCCGCCCTCTCAGTCTTCATCCACCTATCCTCCATTACTCTCGTAAACTCCCTCTTTACCACACTGTCTCATTCAATTTTTCCACCTTTATTCACTTCTCTCTCCCTTTTTCTCCCTTTCCCTACCATCACCTCTCCCCCCACCCTTAATCTAGCAACCACCAAATAGTGATCGATATCCCCCTCCCCGCCTCTCTAAATACATTACATCTAAAAATCTGCCTCTATCCTTCCCATTCACACACACATAATCCAGTATTGCTCTCCCCCCCGTTATCTCACTCCTCCATGTATACTTATGATTCTCACTTTTTTTGAACCAAGTTTTCCCCACTATCATTCTTCTTTCAACACACAACTCTAACAGACTTTCTCCATGTAACATTCCTCTCCCTACCCCAAAATGTCCTATTATTCTCCCTCCCCTCCGTTCCACTCCTGCAATTCAAATTCTCCCAATAGGGCAAAAATTTTATCATTTACCCCGAAACTTTCCAAACATCACTCAACTCACTCCAGAATCTTTCTCTTCTCCTCCTCTCTCGCTCCATTCACTGTGCATTATGCGCATTATAAAAACCCACATTCACCCCAAATTTCACTTTACCCACATTAATCCTCGCACTCACCTGCCTCACAAACCTTACCTTATCCCACCTCTTTCCTTCAAAACTATTCCCACCCCTTCCTCGCCCTTCACTCTCTCATTCCACCCCTGATACCCATACCTTGTATTTTCAAAGTCCATCTCCCTTTTTCCCTTAAGCTTAGTTTCTGTTAACCCTAGCACATCACAGATGGTTCAAAATTAATTACCCCACTTCCTCCCTCTTCAAATCCTCGTTACCCTCTTCACGTCATACATCCCACCTTAATACCTCTCTCCTCCCCATCTTTTCCCTTCTCTATATATTTACACACTCAAGCTGCACGCTTTATGGGACACCCCACCCTAGGCACTTCCCAATACCTAGGGCACCACCCCGCTCACCAAATATACCCACAATATATACCCACAATAAAAATAATAGTAATAAAAAAGGTTAAAATAATAATATAAAAGGTTAAAACCTACTCTATCAATTTACCCCGTTAATATACCCACAATAAAAATAATAGTAATAAAAAAGGTTAAAATAATAATATAAAAGGTTAAAACCTACTCTATCAATTTACCCCGTTAATATATCTCCCTTAAATAAAACCCCGTTAATCGGAAAAATCAATTACTGAAATATGACAAAATACTCAGCTGATATTCTTTTTCAATTTTCCGCACAAGAAATAAATTTACTAAACAACATATACTTAAATATATAAATATATTATATTGCCATATTATTTTCTCTCTATATTTTAAAATAACAAAATAATGAACAAACTAATGACATACGAGATTCTGTTTTTTTAACAATGCGCGAGGTTACTTATTACAGATTAGTGACGTCATCGAATTCAATGATGCCGGATCCAATAAAGAACAAGCAAAATTTGTTTGTATATTACTTCCTACTAGCGTGGTTTAAACCCAAATGATGAATAAAAATACAATATAAAATATTCCCCATAGATACAAAAATACTATATTTTTGAGACTTACAGCTTATACTCGATACAGTATTACCCTTTTATAAGCCCTACACACAAAATTTTTTTTTTTTTTTTTTTTTTTTTCCTTTCTCTTTTTTTCCTTTAAAAACCAGTTAAGTTTTTCTTCAGGCAGACATCTATTTTCTGAAGAAATATTTGATGCATGAAGTAGCGGAGCCAATGATATATGAGTCTCGAAGCCCTCAATGGGGAAAAAATAAATTCCTTAGTAGTAACTGTCATAAATTAACCAGCGATTCCAAGTCGATGAAGAATAGTATCTGTCACAATTTAACCAATTTCTTGGTCGTTACAGAGGTGTCTTGTAATGTAATAATGCCGTGTGAGCCTGAGGATTCTGTAGATTATTCGTTATAATACACTTCTTAATATACAGTTATAATAGGTAAAACTTCACTTTTTTCTGTGAACAACGAGATATACTAATTGGAGAATAAATTACTCGTTTTGATCAGCTTGCTAGTATGCATGTAATTTACAAAAGTAAATATCAATCTTATAAGAGACTTTCTTACAGACAATACCATAGTTACTTGAACACATCATTACCTTGAACGGTTATAGATCCACTTCTTTCAATTATACAGATTTAATAGCTAAAATTCATCTTTCTCGTGAAACAACGAGCTACAATAACTTTGGTAGAAAGAATTACTAGCTTTTTGATCACTTGCTAAGATTCAGAAATTTCAAAGAAATATCAGTTCAATAGAGACTTTCTTTAAAAAATCACATATGTTACATAACACAGTAAACAAACGAAATAATCACTTGCTAACTGTGATAATAAAAAAACAACTCAGATTCGAACTCAACTCAACACTTGAGCGTTATCTTGGACACCTCACGAACATGAGCTCGTTTTAAGCACAAACCTCACTTGCTCTTCAAGTCTCGCACCCTGTGATACGCACTCACCAGATCATACATCATCCACTCAATCATAAGTCTGTGCAACGATCACGTAATTATGATTACTCACACTAACCTAGTACTACTAATCTAGTGTTATATTATATAAACTATATTTAATAAATATACTGACTACAGTATTACTAAAGTTAATTAGTATAATTATACTCGTATACTGACTAATTATTAGTATAAATTATATATATATATTAATTATATGTCATATATATATAAAACATGTATTAAAATTAATAATATCAATATATGCTACTAATTACTATTATTTATATATATATATCGTATATTAATTATATAAGCTTCGAATATATTTGTACTTATATATATGTAGTATATATACAATATACTATATTATATAGTATTAATATATACTATATATAAAAAACATGTAATAAATTAACTATATTAATACCGTATATATATCTATCTATAAGTCCTCTACTACTATATATATATATCTATATAGTTACCTATTATATATATTAATATATATATATTATATTTATGATATATATACATATATATATATATAGCCTACTTATATTACTAAGGCTAATTATCATTACTATAGATCCTATACTATACGTACGCTTACTGATATCTAGTTATATTATAATATATAACTATTTATCTGAATTATACGTATAATAATTATATAGCAGCTGTCCCTATATATATATCAGCCCGTAGCCCAGGAATTTTTTTTCGGGGCGGTTGCTTAGCGCCACGGACTTTGTCATCTCAGTGGTTACAATTTTCAACATGAAGTTAACTACAAGACTCTATAATTCTTTATCATAGAAAAGTATTACCTGTAATCCCTACTCTGAGCTAGACATCCAGGTATTCAATCTCTTGACCCTATATTCTAGCCATGACCTACTTCCCGAACATTACACCTAGCACGCCTTGCTACTCCTGATGTATTATCTACCTATCATATACATAATTCAGTACCCGTATATATTAAGACCCCCTACCAGCACTATCATTCAGAATATCTAGTATTCGAACCGTACGATCTATAGTCATATTATTTCTGTTATATAGCGGTATATATCCCACTTACTCTATATTATCTCAGCGCCCTATAGGCCTATAAAACATAATAACCATACCTGAATCATGGATTATATTAATATATTTATAGCTCATATTACCGCGTATCATGGTATATCAATACGATCAGTATCGTATCATCACTATCAATATACCTCTTAGTATTATATAGTATATATACTCAAATACATCATTTACCTACAATCTGATCCCTGTAGGTGTAAGTACCAATAGAATTCATACTTTCTATTCAGTCGCATAGTGTTCGACGTTAAACGTTAGGGCTGTAGCTCTGGGTACATAATATATATCATTATATACCGCTACTCTCATAGAATAGAAAATTACTCCCACTATAGTAAGATATTATTAATCGATATAGATATATAAGGCTTATCGTTACATTTCATAACATCCTTAAGTGCCTTTTTTAATTATTTTATATATATTTTTATTATATATATATAATATATATATAAATTAATATATATATATATATTGACTATATAATATACTGATTATATATATATATATTTATAATAATATAACTATATATATTATAATATATATATTATATACTATATATAATATATATATTGATCAATTCTTCATAAGAAACTTTACCTCTTTTATGAAGGCAATTTCGAGTTTCCTGCTTTTTGATTGAGGGATTCAGAAATATTTGCGATTGCTGACTTCTTGCTAAGATTCTCGATGATTTGAGCGAGTAAAGTAATACGACTTGTAATGCGATTCCTTCCAACACAATTTCCGTAAATTACGTTTTCAGACGGCCTTAATGTCGAAAAGGTTATTTCTACTGTTGCGGGGATTACAGCGCAATATGCTAAAATAATTCAGGAGAGGTAGCAACTGTTAGGAAACCTCCTCTTGTCACACTCAGCCAAAGCAACGATCACAGCTTTTGGTTTTTCATTTTTAACAGCTATTTACGCTGCCAGAGACACCGCTTCCCCTTTTCGTGTATTCTGCTCTGATGAGTGCTGAAGTCGTCTGTGTAATAAGTAGGATGTCGTGTATTTTCAATAGCTTAAAGGTACACTTGCACTGCTGGTAAAATATACTGAATGGAAAATGTATTAGTGGTGTTCATGGCAAGAGAAAATCGATCAGACGAACGAAAAAATCAGGTCATCAATAAACGGAATAATAACTGAGGAGGCAAATCGGTAATATGATTCGGCGATTGCTTGATGTAGGCCGATCTTACAGACGATGTTGTCTGATTTTCGTACGTTCTTGGAATTGGTTTATTTCAAGTAACCTTACCTGTCGCAACATGTTTTAGCTGTTTGTGAATTATGGTTTAAACTCTGTGTTATTGCCATTTTGTCTTATCTTTGTTCGAGAAGTGAGATTAATGGTTCTTTCAGCAAGTTATTGCACTTGACAATGTCCAAATGACACTGCTGTAAACGTGGTTTGGACAAAAGGTGGTGGTGTATTACATGAAATTTATAAAACGAATAATTGTTATCGATAAAACTTCAAATTACTGATTGAGATAACAAAACGAAGAGCTTTCTGTGAACAGACTTCAGCCAGGCCATTCTTTATTTCTGTCCATGACGCAAGTATTGGCCAAGAGTCTGTCTTTAAAACAGGAAAAGACCGCTTCATGGTCCCGTTTCAAACTCCATCTGTCGCGCACATGTCTTTTTGTCCTCTTTGTTCATTTTGTTTCGGGAGAAAATCTTTTATTTTTCTGTCCAAAGTTTTTGTGCGCTTCCGGCTCGATCGAAAAAAAGTGCATATTTCAGAGATGTGAATCCTAAGAGCGTTGGTCCGAATTGCCTGTAGATGTTAGAAGGAGGGTGCTGAGAGGACATACTGAATTTATAAACAATGTGCTCACACCTAGCAGCTGTTCTCAACCTATTTCGTCTGACCGCCCACTCTTGGAAAACTCATGATATTTTATCGACACCCGCGCGAGAGGGTGTGTGTTTACTTTATCAAACTTAACAAACTACAATGAATATTCATTTTTCTTTAACTTCTTTTTTTTTTATTTTGTCTTGTTTTTTATTATTAATATAGTGTGCTATATTAGTCTGGTCTGGAGTTTAAATTTACATTCTAAACGAGACTTTTTTACAAGTGAGAGCAATTAAAAGTTAAAACGCAACTTTATAATATTAAGAATATGTTTTATTCAAATTAAAACAAACATAATCAATTTTAATTTTAAACAAGCATAATCAATTTTAATTTTAAAACTAATCTAATGTGAAGGATGAATCTGATGATTTTTAACAAGTTTGTTGATATCAGGTTCGAATTAACTCAAAAACAGCCGCAAGTCGCCGCGTTCCGTAACACGCAAACGATTTCTCTTTTTAGTAAGCAGCGTTGCCACAGCACTAAATCCACGTTCACACAAATACAGTATAAATATAGTATAAAAACTAAAATTTATACAATCAAACACTGCAGAAATATGAGCTAAAATTATTAAATAATCGCTGTTGTGTAGTAGGTAGGTTTTAATTTCAGTGAATTTTAAAATATTAAGTAGAAGAAATTACAAATCAGCCATCGCCCCCTAAACCACTTCAACACCCCCATTTTTTTCTAAGCCTTTACTGCCCCCTCTTGGCCTCCAGCAACCCACAAGGGGGCTTATCGCCGCATCTTTGCGAAAGACTGCTCTAGAAGAAGGGGATAAGCCAAAAAATTATCTTAAAAATTGCCTAAAGGGACGCATCGTGCATTTAAAAATGGATGCTTACAAATGGGCAAGGCTAAATTATTTTGCCAATGAATATTAAGATATGTGAACGAGATAAAAATATTTCTAAAACGTTAGCAGTGAAAGATACAAAATCAACAATTTTCTGCGAATTGTCAAAAAAATTTGGTTACTGGCGTTTTAAAAAGAACTCGAAATAACAAGAGGCAAGTATGTAGCTTAGTTACGGATTAACGCATCAACATGCATCAGTAACGATTGAACAAATTAAATAAGGACGATGATGAATGAGGAACACGAAGCGGTAAATAGTGATTCAGATTAGTTATTGAAATGCAAAATGAAGAGTAATAGTTATTTTCAGAATGAACTTGAATAAACACTATAAAAAGCTATGTCCGATGCGTTAATATTGCACTACGATGATATGTGCCAGTTCATACTACAGTTAGGAAAAGTGCGTGAATGGTCTCCACAATACTCATACAGAAAATCAATATAAGCAAGGCGAGACAAATAGCAAAGCTAACGACTTCAAAATTAATGGAAGTTCTAAAGAAACAAGCTGGAAAGTGGCAATCTTAGGTCAAGGACAAGATGGGGAAGTACATTTCTTATGTTCTAAAGGCCTTCTGCAACTAAAAGACTATATAGTAGTAGTATGAAAAATGCCAACGACTCCAGAACTTTCCTTTATAGCAACGTTTCCAAAAACAATGCCCTCCTCCTCTTCAAAAATTATAAAACACAAACACTTTACAACAAAAAAATACTCAATCAGAAGACTTGACTGAAGGAAAATTTTATAGAGAAAGGGATTTTAGCAAAAAATGACAAAAAAAAATTCCATGAAAAAGAAAGGAAAGAATATTAACTGAAAACAAATACTTTTGTCAGCCATCTTTGTTCAGAATCTTTAATCAGGAACTGGATACTAGATATTAAAAGCTAGGAGTGCTCTTTGTGAAACTAGGACTTAAAAATGAATAACACTATCGAACAAAAATCTGTTGGAGTCAGAAAGTTCAGCAGTTTCAGGAATCCTCTCTTGTAGTATCTTGTCGACTGAAGATTAAGAGGACAACCTTGACAGATCCTTAGATAAATTATAGTATGCACAGAAGCGTTGAAAAATTAAAAAAGACAATCTACCACTAAAAGACCATCAACCTAAAAATCTCTAGAAAATTAAAAGGTGATTCCATAAGTATTAGATGAATTAATGAAAACTGACCGGAAATCAAAGTTAACAAGTTAAAGAGGCAATCAATCGTTATCCCTATAAATCTTTGCAGATGCCGCTTGCACAATTACAGTTTTGCCTCCTAGTCAAGTGAATGTTGAGAGCTTATTTTCTGCTTTTAATAAATAATAAAATCGATCTAAGGACATGACTTAAAGGAAGATTTTATGATGAATGTTTTATTTTTAAGAACTAATTGTTTTGATAGAATTTATATACAGCTATGGGCCGGCTGTTCACTAAGAGAAATTTTTTAAAATTTAGGAAGAAAGTGAATTATATATATATATACTATACTATATATATATATAGTATATATTATATATATTATATACATATATATTATATATTATATATATATATATATTATATATATATATAATATATATATATAATATTATATATATAATATATATATATATATATAATATATATTATATATAATATATATATATAATATTATATATATATATATAATATATATATTTACATAAAAAAAACCTGTTTTGATAAAATTATGTTACGATATGTCCAACAGCTCATAATTTAATGGAGGAATTATTTTCTTGATAATCACTTTATGGGATATTTGAAACAATGAGAAATATAATTTTTAATGGCATTTTAGGAAAAAAATTGATAAAAAATTATATTACGTAAATGTACAGGCAGTTCATCGTTCAAAGAGGAATTATATTAAAATTTAGGAAGAAAGTTAATTATTCTTTTTTCTGTTTTTCTTAAAATTCTTATTTTTTTCTATAAAATACTTTCTTTTTTTTAATTCTAAAGTTAATCAAAGATGATATTTAACAAACATTTATATTTCATCATACCAATCAAAAATTTTGTAAACAGGAATTAATGATTTCATAACTGTAAATGAAGAAGGAATTATAACTAGAAGTCGGAGCCGGAGTCGGAGTCGGAGCCGAACAATTTCAAAATGCCGGAGCTGGAGGCCGGTCAATTTTAAAAATGCCTGGAAGCCGGAGAGCCGTGGTAAATTAAAAAATGGGTTTAGAGCCGGAGGCGGAGTCGGAGTCGGGTAATTTTAAAAATGATGGAGCCGGAGCCGGAGCCGAGCCGGAGAAAGAATTTGCCGGCTCCGCAGCCCTGCCGGAGACCCTCCCCGGAGGGGGGGAAATAGTCCTACCCCGTAGTTCCCAGGAAGGCCGAGAGACCCCGACTCCTGCCATCGGTGCGATATACCCTTGGAGTATTCTTTAGTTAAAAAAAGCAAAACAAAATTTACTAGAAGAAAGTCTATTTATTTTTAACGAGTAACGTATAAAAGGTCTCTAAATAGGCTTTCTACTCATATTACTATAATTATTAACAATAATTTTATTTTTTTTTTACATTTTCCTAACTAAAATTTACCAGGATTCCAAAAATGTATTCTCTTTCCCTGTAGCTTATTGTAGTTTTGAAGATATGATTTTTTTCCGCACTAAAATTTTACAGCATTCCAGCAATGTATTCCGTTTCCCGGTAGCTGTTGTAGTTTTTGAGATATGGATTGTGGCTCTTCTAGGAGGCTGACCAAAAATGTACTGTATTATAATATAATGTATATATTAATATATATATATATATATATATATATATATATATATATATATATAGTATATATATTATATATATAATATATATAATATATATAATATATATAATTATAAAAATAACCACTTAAGTAATTTCACACTGCTGGGATTGAACCTGGGCCCTAGCAGATGGTCGCGTAAGTGTTTGACGACTACGCCAGATTGGACTAAAAGAAGAGCGCGAGAAAATGTTTTCTGTAAGTGAGATATCACCTGACCAAACAGGAACCATAGATAACCGGCCTCTTCCGTCGCACTCGGGGAGTAGGGTCAAGACAGAGCACCGCACAGAGTGAATACTATCTTAAATTTATATATATATATAGATTGATAAGATAACTGCTCATCCTCTACACCTCACCGCAGTGTGACAGGTATTGATTAAAATAACCCCTTAAGTAATTTCACACTGCTGGGATTGAACCTGGGCCCTAGCAGATTTTTATCAATACCTATCACACTGCGGTGAGGTATATATATATATATATATATATATATATATATATTATATATATATATAATATATATATTATTATATATATATTATATATATATATAGTATATTATTAATATAAGTATATATAATGGTGAACATGATGAGTCGAAAATCGATTCCTGACGGGAATAGATTTTTTAGGCTCCGGCTCCGGCTCCCGGCTCCGGCTCAGCTATGGTTCTATATATCTATAATGGTTAGAGTTATCATATCGGTTACAAATTTTGGAAGGGGGTTGGATGGTGACGTAGACCTCGTTTGTAGACGACGTTCGTCCCGTGGGCCCTCGAAGGGGACCCCACCCCCCTAAAAAATCGACATGTCCAGAAGGCTTTAAATTTGGTGAGAGGATTCAGCAGTTGAATTTCTAGAAAAGAGTTGGCTATCCTGAATCTGACGAGTTGGCCATCGCACCGGTGGCTGCAGGCCGCTGGTGGTGCCGAGTTTAATACCACTCGTATAACAACAATATTGGTATCCTTATATATATTATCGAACCCGTAGATCTCGAATATGATGGTTATAAATCCGTATAGGGCGTCTAGCACCCCCCATGGAGGGGGTTCCGACTGAAAAAAAGCATAGAGTGCAAAACAGATGCCGAAGGAGGAAGGAAGAAGGATGAAGGATGAATAAGGAAGGAAAGAATGGAAAAGGAGTCTGACTCATAGGAGTATGAGTTGACAGCTGCACCGGTGCAGGCTCCGGTGCGGTGGCGAGTTATTAAATATTTGTGTAATGGTCTATTGCTGTCTTCATATATGTTATTGAACCCATAGATCTCGAATATGATGGTTTCAAAGTCGTAAAGGGTGTCTGGGAACCCTAGGTGTGGGGGTTCCCCCTTAGAAATGAGCAGAATGCATAAGAGAAGTGGAGAAAGGAGTCAGATTCGGAGGCTGAGAAGGAAAGAGTGGAGAAGGAGTCTGAGTAAGAAGAGCCGGAGTTGACATCTGCACCGGTTTTGGCTCCGGTGCTGGCACCGATGTTGGCTCCGGTGCTGGCACCGGTGCAGTGCTGATTTAATAAATATTCGTCTAGTCACATATTTAGTATCAAAATATAGTTATAAGGACGTAAGCAACATCCGAATAATGAGGTTGTAAGTTCCGTAAAATAAAAAAAGAAATAATAAATAAATAAAGAAATAAATAAATAAATAAATAAATCAATAAATAAATAAATAAATAAATAAACAAATAAACAAATAAATAAATAAGTAAATAAGTAAATAAACAAAAAATAAAATAAAAATAAAACAATTAAAAAAAAAATTTTTTAAATTTTCAAAAAATTTAAAAAAAAATTAAAAAAATTTAAAAATATTTTCAAAAAAATTAAAAAAAAAAATTAAACATTTTTTTATTCTTTTTAAGTTTATAACTTAAAAAATTTACGTTTTTATATAAATCAAACCACCCTCCCTACCCTCCTTAGCCTCCCCAGCCATCCCCCGCCACTCCAGCCTCCCCAACTTCCCCAAGCCTCTCCCAGCCTCCCAACCTCCCCAGCCTGCCAGCCTCCCCAGCTCCCCACCTCCCAGGCCTCCCCAGCCTCACAGCCCCCCGCCTCCCACCCTCCCCACCCTCCCTAGCCTCACCACCCTCCCCATCTATGATGATCCATCCTGATCTATTGATTCCCCTATTGATTAAATTATTATTTTGTATAACATAACACAAAACTTTCATTTATTTTTGTTTTTTATGCTTTAAACAGTTTTTTGTTTTATTTTACTAAATTTTACGCTTTTCATGTTTATAATACGTAAAAAATTTGTGTTTTTTACATACCCTAAAGCGTAATCAGTAAATCAAACCACTCCCCCTCCCGACTCCCTACACCAAACCTGCATCTATTGATTAATGATCCATTTGATCTATTGTCTATTGATCCATTGTGATCTATTTGATCAATGATTGAAGTATATTTCGAGTATCATCTATGGATAAACATAACATAAAAA
>JABUQX010058006.1:0-7500 GCA_015478945.1 Trachelipus rathkii
CGGTGGCCAGCTAGTTCAGTTCCTCAGATGGGTGTTGGCGTTTTCGCATTTATGTGAAACGCTCGCGTTTTTCGTTGCGCCACTAGTGTGTGTGTGTATTAATATATTATTATGTGTGTGTGTGTGTGTGTGTGTGTGTATTATCTATTATTATTATTAATATTGGTATTTTTATTTTTATTTTTTATTATTATCATTATTATTATTATTATTATTATTATTATTATTATTATTATTATTATTTTTATTTTTTTTTATTATTATTATTATTATTATTTTTATTTTTATTTTTTTTTTTATTATCATTATTATTATTATTATTATTATTATTATTATTATTATTATTATTATTATTATTATTATTATTATTATTATTATTATTATTATTATTATTATTAGATTATTTGTATTTATTTTTATTAGAATTATTATTGTATTACCATTATTATTCATATTATTGTTATTGTGTGTGTATCTATCTATGTATTATCTGTATTATTATTATTATTATTATTATTATTATTATTATTAGAGGAAGGGCAGGAGTACTTCGGACCTGTTGTTTGCTTTAACAATAGTGTTGGAAAAGAGTTGGGAATTTAATAAACCGGCATATATAGCCTTCTTGGACTTAAATATGTGTATATTTGACCCAGTACCCAGAGGCAGACTTTGGAGGATGTTAGGGTAGTGTACGGAGTTAAGGAAAGACTAAGGAGAGCAATAAAAAGCTTTTATAGCGTTTGGGAATGTGAAGTGAGAACTGGATGTAAAAATGAGAAATGGTTTGAAGGGGAGGGCGGGAGTGAGACAGGGCAGTGTTCTGTCTCCCCTACTCTTTATAGTTACTTGGATGTAGTAGTCAGAAAGGTTAATGAAGAATTTCCGAATCTGCATGGTAATGTGATGGTGTACGCGGGTGATTTGGCGTGTTGGAGTGGGGAAGAGGAGGTATTGAGAGGAATTATGGAAAGTTTTGCCAGAAATTTGAGGGTGTTTGGTTTGGAGATTAATACTGAAAAGACGGCGATAATGAAAGTGGGTAGAAAGGATGAGGGGGAAGTGAAGATCATCATTAATGATGAAAGCTTGAGAAATGTGTATCAGTTTGTGCACCTGGATGGCATATTTGCAAGCAATTGAGGTTGTGTACGGGAATTGGAGGCAAGAATGGAAAAATACGGAAGAACAATGAGAGCGTTGCATCCAATTATGAAAGATCCGGTGATGAATATAAAAGTGAAAAAGATAGATAATATTTTATAGTATACTGGTACCCACATTGACATATGGATCAGAAACATGGAGCATTACACCAAGGGATGAAAAAAAGGATTAAAGTTAGGGAAATGAAGGTGTTGAGGACGATAGTGGGAAAGACGAGGAGAGATAGAGTGAGAAACGAGTGGATTAGAGAGAGAGTTGGTGTGGTGCCTGTGTTGAACAGGATAGATTCAGCGAGACGGAGATGGTGGGGCATATAGTAAGGATGCCGGGAGAACGAGTCGCGAGGTGGTGGTGGTGGAGAGTGGAGGGAGTAAGGCCGAGAGGAAGACCGAGGGTAAGATGGAAAGATTGCGTGGAGAGAGCCCTGAGAAGACATGGACTGCCCGCGATGCGCAAGCTGATGGAGGATGGTGTATACTTCTGGAAAAGACTGCGTGGAAATCGATGATATCCCAGCTGACAGGCCGAAGTCCTTCCTAACTGAGGAAGTCAATAATAATAATTATTATTAATATTAAAAAGACTGTCTCCTACGCCAGTTTTTATCATGTTGAGTATGAGATAAACTAAAATCCTCTATGCCGGCTCTGGCGCTGTTAAATATCAGATATTTTTCTCGTTGCCCAACTCCAGCTATTATAGGCGATAGTAGTAACAGATATAAGGTTACTTTATATTTTAATGTTTAGTTTCTTATTATTATTATTATTATTATTATTATTATTATTATTATTATTATTATTATTATTATTATTATTATTATTATTATTATTATTATTATTATTACTGTTAGTACTATTATTGGGAGTAGAAGTAGCTACCTACAAATTATATTATTATTATTATTATTATTATTATTATTATTATTATTATTATTATTATTATTATTATTATTATTATTATTATTATTATTATTATCATTATTTATTTATTTATTTATTTATTTATTATTATTATTATTATTATTATTATTATTATTATTATTATTATTATTATTATTATTATTATTATTATTATTATTATTATTTTAATTATTTTAATTATTATTATTAGTAGTAGTAGTAGTAGTAGTAGTAGTAGTAGTAGTAGTAGTAGTAGTAGTAGTTATTACTAACGCTGCTATTTTTCTGTAATGTTTTAACTTTAGAAATAATTGAAAGAAAAGCTGTCTGTTATTATATATATATATATATATATATATATAATTATATATATATATATATATATATATATATATATATATATATATATATATATATATATATATATATATATATATATATATATATATATATATATAATCTCTATAAAGAGATTGAAAACCAAATGTTTGCTTAATTAAAGCGATTATGTTATAGTAACCAACCACTTTACATTATCTTAATCGTTTATTTATTTTTAGATGGGAAAAAAGGCATATATGTGCGTAAATGTTTGCACGAGATCACATGTTTATTTTCTCCCAAGAGTTATGATGTGAGAAATACTTTTTAATTAGTAAATTGATGTTTTAAACATAGAAATAAATTCCAGTGCAATATATAATAACATATATAACTACTATGTTACTAAAGAAATATTTATCAAATCTATATAGATGTATCTATATATATCTACATCCTTTATTTATATCTATGTAAATATAAATATATATGTGTGTATTTTTTTTTTTTTGTGTATTGACATGATGTGTGTGTGTGTGTGTGTGTGTGTGTGTGTGTGTTGTGTGTGTGTGTGTGTGTGTGTGTGTGTGTGTGTGTGTGTGTGTGTGTGTGTGTGTAGTGTGTGATAATAATATGTGTGTGTGTGTGTCGTGTGTGTGTGTGTGTGTGTGTGTGTGCGTGTGTGTGTTCTCGCGCAGTCACTCTGACTTGACAAGGAGATACTATGGTGATGAGTCACCTACAATAGCTCTTGGCGGCAAGGTGAGGCTGCTCATTGTCTATGGGCCGCTGTATGCCCTTCTCACTTTCTACTTTCGAGCAACCAAGACTCATCCAACGATCAGTTCCGATGAAGAGATGATGAAGAGATGGTAGGTGTGGTTTTCTTGATGTTTTATCTTATAATACAGTATATCAAATACTGAAGGTAATACGTTCTTATTTTTATTTATTTTTACTGTATCGGCTGCTCCCCAATTAAGTAATAATTATCATAATTAATTATTTATTAATTTTATTAACAAAAACCAGAAGTGGAAGAGGGATTAAAACTTTTCCAGTATAGAGGCCGCTGAAAAATTCCAATTTTTTTTTTGGTCATAACATTTATGTTTATGTAAATATAAATAGCAGTTAAAAAAATATTTGCACGTTCTAACGATTAAAAAAAAAATAATAATAGACTTAAAAATATTAAAGAACGTAACATATTTAACATCCGTACATCCTTAACATAATTTTAATACAGAAAATTTTGTATTCTGAAAATACTGTAGTGATGTTAAAAAAAACATCGATTATATAAATAATCGAATGATATTTTAATTATGACTATAGAAATATTGATTTTATATTTTAAACGATATATCAGAGACTGATAGAGTTTCCGATAATATAATAATTGACACATCGACAGTTGGATATTTTTTTTCATGTATCAAATCTAGAGATTTTTGTATTAACATATATATTACGAGTATATATGTATATATATATATATATATATATATATATATATATATATATATATATATATATATATATATATATATATATATATATATATATATATATATATATATATATATATATATATAATCATCATCATCATCCACCTTCTTTCCCAGCACCGGAAAAGAAAAGTAGTAGAAGAACATGACACAAACGAGAAGAAAGCCCAGCCTTACCGCCTATATACTATATTGAAAATCCACTCTAGAACTACGTGACCTCGACAGGACCTCTGCATCTCAGTGGTGTGGGGTTCATCCCTTGACCCAGGTGAGCCACATACCCCCTCACAAAACCCCGCCATTCACTCCTATTATATACCTTTCTTCTCGCCTCTGCCCAAAACTCACATTCCTCTCCTCCAGTCATTCCTTTACTAATCCACATTTTCTTCGGTCTCCCAGCCTGTCGATTCCCAACACCTCAACACTTTATACATCCGCTTAACCAACCGACAATCATCCTCCTTTCCACATGACCAAACCATCTCAACGTACTTTCTTATTCTCTCATTTATCCTTTTTTTCACATACAACTCTCTAATAAGTTCAATTACTCATTTTATCAATTCTCCTACATAACACAGCCCTAAGATTGTCCATCTGAAAACATTGTACTTTAGATCATCTCTCTTATTCAGACCATAGTCTCACTGCTATACATTAACACTGGTAACAACATACACTCATGTAAGACCCTAGCGCATCAGTTTCAGTCCTTACATTTCACCAACGATTTATTTGCACCAGCCACCTTCCTGCCAACTTTCCTAATGCACTCTGCATCATCCGTTCCCTTTTCTCCAACATATATCTAAATATTTAAACTCAGACACTTATTCCAGTTGCTCACCATCTAACGTAACTTCACACGTGCTCACTACCATAACTTTACTCTTATCTGCGTTTACATTCAAGTCACTTCTGTTTTACCTATAGTCTCTACCAATCCCCCTCAAACTCTCTTTAAAGTTCACCATAAAATATTTATCCTGACTGTAACCACGAATCTCTCTATATGTAATAATATAATATATATATGTTATACAATATATATATATATATTAAAATACCAAATATATATATATATATATAGATATATAAAATATATTCTCACAACTATATATATATATATATATATATATATATATATATATATGGATCATGTCGTTTATGTTCCTCCCCCTCCATAAACGGGTACATATCGATTGCATGGATTCGAACACATATTTCATAAAGGTGAAATAAAAATGTGTAGAGTCAAATTTAAACTATAGTAATCAGGGATGGCACGAAAAAAAAAATCAAATGATTTAAATCAACTTATTTTTTTACTTGATTTTTTTGTAAAAAATTCATGATTTTTTTTGATTTTTTGATTTTGATATTTTTGTCAATTTCTTTTCCTAAATTACTAATTAATCCTTATTATCACCTACTTAATGATAAGTATGTTCATCTATATATTAAGTAAATTCATAACTGTGGTTTCAAATCATTTTTAATAAAGAAATAAATAAAATTAGAGCACAGAAATAATGCAGTATATATATAATTTATATAAATTAATCTAAATAATAATTATATTTACTAAACTTATTATTAATTAGGTAATAATTAGGATTATTTACTAATTTTATAAAAAAATAATAGATAAAGAAAGTAACTTGTGCCTAAAAAAATCAAATAAATAAAAAAAAATCACAAAAATCAAAAAATAACAAAAATCACAAAAAAAAAAAAAAAAAATAAAAAAATTTGATTTTTTTCTTTAAAAAAGTAAAAAAAAAAATCAACCCTGATAATAATAAAACAGCTTCACACCTGTAAAAATATTTAAAAAAAAAAAGTTTAAATCTATGTAAAAATATATACGTAATTATTTAACCTTATAGTATGTAACCTCCTTAGCATGTGTTTATTTCTGTATTGTAATTTATTTATTTGCATTTAAAAAAAAAAAACTAAAATGTGGCGGGATCTCCTTTTATTTTATTTTATTTATAACATAGGTTTTAAAAATATTTAATTAAGCTTAACAGGAAGCAGATAACCGACATGAGCCCAGCCTTAACCATATATATATATATATATATATATATATATATATATATATATATATATATATATATATATCTATATATATATATATATATATATATATATATATATATATATATCTATATATATATATATATCTCTCTCCTATATATATATATATAGTGTATTAATGTAGTAAAGATTGCTTGATTCAAATATTAGTTTTCGGATAAATACTGGTAAAATTTCCCTATATAAACAAGAGTTGCCAAGTACTTATTTAGATAAATGTGAATTTTTATATTTTAGTTGCGAATTTTGTATATTTTCGGCGAAGAAACTGGTGAGGCTGAAAATGTTTGAAAAACTATTCCTAAGGCCAAAAATGACATCGATGTCATTTAAGGCTTTATAGTTCCCTATTGCTAAAATCTATAATGTTCTGTGGGGTTCTTAAAACATTCGTCTATAATGGAGTATATATGTATATATATATATATATATACATATATATATATATATATATATATATATATATATATATATATATATATATATATAACTCTCTATATATATATATATATATATATATAAATATATATATATATATATATATATATATATATATATATATATATATATAAATATATATATATATATATATATATATATATATATATATATATATATATATATATATATATATATATATATATATCTCCTATAATATATATATACACCTGCATATATATATCTATCTCATATATATACTAATATATATATATAAATAATATATATATATACTATATATATATATATATATATATATATATATATATATATATATATATATATATATATACTATCTTATATATATATCTCTATATATATATATATATATATATATCCTATTTTGTTTATCTACATTCATCGTTTTCTTTTATTTTGGTTTTATTTTTATTTTTTAATATATTGCTACTATATCATTAGCAATGATTTAAATGGTAACAGTTTTCAGTTAAAAGTTGAAATATTTAATGTTTTGCATTGTTTTATGTTAAATATTGTTAAAATGAAGTATATAAATTACAAACATGAAAAATGTTATATTTGAAATCAGCGTGCAAGCATTTGAAGTGCTTGAGGCTCAGGCTGACCAGGGACAGAGGGGACGTTTTATACCTAGCAGAGAGACGGAAGTGCGTGCTAATCAAGGCAGGGGTTCGGGACCCCTCCCAGGGAAATGATCCTACCCTGTCATTCCCCGGAAGGCCGAGAACAACGACTCCTGCCATCTTTACCGTTTACCCTTAGGTATTCCTGTAGTTAAAAAATTTAAAACTGAGTCGTAAAACGTAAAAGGTCCTATATATTTTTGATCATATCAGTTTACCACTTGTTAGTTGTTAGGATGCATAAAGTATATTAAAAAAAACAAAAAAATTCAAAAACTGACGGAGTCGTAAAACAGAAAAGGGTCAGCTATATATATATATATACCATATATATATATATATATATATATATATATATATATATATATATATATATATATATAT
>JABUQX010058006.1:30000-45583 GCA_015478945.1 Trachelipus rathkii
TTATACCTATTCATTTATTATTATTATTTTTTTTTTTATATTTTTATTTTTTATTTTTATTTTATTATTTTTATTTTTTGTTTTTATTTTTATTCTTTTTTATTTTTTTATTTTATTATTATATTAATATTATTATATTATTATTATTATTATTATTATTATTATTATTATATTATTATTATTATTATTATTATTATTATTAATTAATTATTATTATATTAATAATTATTATTAATCATTATTAATATTTTTTTTATTTATATATATATATACTATATATATATATATATATATATATATATAAATATATACAATATATATATATCATTAAATATATATATTTCTCCTATATATTATATATATATATTATATATATATATATATATATATATATATATATATATATACGATGCGAACTATGGCCAGTAAAAATTTAATATTTTAATTGTTTATCAACCTACTAGTTTCGGGTGAGACTTTTATATTCATGATCAAGTCTCACGCTTTAAAGATAAAACTTTTATATTAAAAATAAGTTATATATAAAATTAATTTTAAATAAAAATAAAATAAAATTATAACAACATTTTTAAATGTAAAAGAGTCTACAATTTTGACAAGATTTCATTTCAGTATTAAAGCTATTATAATTTAAATTTTTATGCAAGTTTACTTCAAGATGCCAAATTATTAGAATTCTAGCAGCTATAGATCAGGTTCCTCTGCTTGGACCAAAGTTCCAAAATTGGTATTTTGTATATCAGTATGGCCAATTTATTTGGTATTTTAAGCAACTTCTTAAATATATAAAAATTAGTCGTGAGCTAGCCATCAAATACTCGAAATTTAACACATTCAGATCCCCTGGGCTAGTGAATTATTAGTGGCGGTAGAGATGAAGTATAAAACAACATTAAATCTTATTAATAATAAAAAAATATTCGGTTAGAGAAGAATTATGCATCAAAATGTCAAAAAAAAAAAAAAAAAAATAGAAATACATTTCGAGTAAATAATCTACACATATCAACAATGGATTACTAAATAACTAAAAATAATAGTTTTTATGCGAAAAGTCTGGTAAGGTGACTTTATCTGCCCACCAAGTCATGTCTCTCATCCCATCACCTTCGTAGTAAGGACATCTTAATAGAAAAATGATGTGTTGGGAATCTGTAAGCAGTATATCGATTTGTCTTCTTTAATTCTGAATGAGCAAAAAATGACAATTGGCACTAAGTGTGGTTGATTCAAGACCGATGAATAGGATACTAATTAGATATAGATTATGCGAGACAGATTAGTATAGAATATGGTGACAACATTGCTCTTCAATATGATTTTGATGTCTCTTCCCAACCAACATACTTTCCCAAAATCTTCCTCAATACAACTTAGGTTTTAAAAATATATGAGATTGCAGCGTTTTTTTGCAGTATTGTTTCAAGATATTTTAAAAAATATCAAAGTTTTTTTTCTGAAATATGTTTCAGAATAATAAATCATCCTTTAAAATGATGGAAAATCATAAGGATACGAACAAATATAGCTTAATTTTCTTTAAAACAGGCTAATATTCTTGACACATCAAAATCTCTCACTACGTTGTTATTTTTTAAGAATATAATTCAAATAGTTAAAATTTGAAAGGTGACTCCTTATATAAATGTTTTTCTTTGTAAATTTCGAAACCAGGCTCTCGATTGATCCTTGCAAATTGCTTTCGCGACGTCGATATTTGAAAATCCTTCAGGTAGTTGTGAGTGGTTTCTATTTAAGAGCCGAATAGGTGAGGGGGGGTTCGCTCTATTTTAGGAGGAGGAACTACTGCTATGGAATTTGATACCTAGGATCCGGACGGGGGATCGAACTCCGGGTCCAGTGACATGCGACTCTGTCTCTCTACCGAATGAGCCGCGATGGGGAAAATAAATACTGTATATTATTATTTCTGCTATAAATTGTTATCTTCATATTTGCAAGATCTCAATTAATCTTGAGGTCTTGATCTTATCTCTATTTTATCATATATAGTATCCTATAGATATTATAATATATTATAGTTTTTTATATATATATAGTATATTATATATATATATATATATATTATATTAATATATATATATATATATAATATATATTCGCGCGAATCGTAGGAAATCTTGTTTTCATCGGAATGGGGGGGGGGTTGAAATTCTCTGGAGTACCTGTTTTTTTCCTATTAATTATAATTTTTCCACTTGCGTTTATTTGACAAGATCTTTAATAAAATCTTGATTTCAAAATCAAGGATTTTCGGGGCACACTTGTAATTCCCCTCGACAGTAGCACCTTCTGCTTACCAAATATATTATAGTATTAGTTATATATATATATAATATATAATATATATAATAATATATATATATATATATATGATATATATATAATAGTATATATATATATCATAATATATATAATTATATATTAGGTGTGAGTTGTGTGTGTGTGTTGTGTGTGTGGTGTTGTTGTGTGTGGTGTGTTGTGTGTGTGTGTGTTGTCGTGGGTGTGTTTGTCCTATACATATGACCTCACAAACATGGATCAAATTCTGTAACAAATTGCATCATTTAAAGGAGCTTAAATAGTATGCGAGTTCAAAAAAAGTTGTCGCCATGAAAAAGGAAGAAGCGAGTTCTATCGACTTAATTCTGTTGTAGATAACATGCAAGAAAAGACATGACTCTCTCTAATCTTGGTGGATGTCAAGAACTGGAATAGAAAACATTGGATGAAACTATGCGTTAAGCATCATCACTCGAACCCCTCCTCAAAGGAGTAGTATAAACGACCGTAATATATATTTCCGGGAGATTGTCTATTGAAGTGTCTAATTTTCTAGCAGTAGGGCGATTAGAATGTGATGGCTGAGAATCAATGAGAAGAAGCTTGTTGAACGAAAAGTTCCTTATGCTTCAACCACTTGAAAGAAAAGTAGGGTGGATATGACTGTCTCTAGATGAACATATTGGAGTCACAAGGACGGACGACACAGGCTATTATATGAAGGATGTAGTTCTGTAGGCGCATCAGAATCAGATTAAACAGAGAGTAAGAATAAGAAGTGAATCATATTTATCTAAAGATTGAGAAAAAGGGAAGGTTTGAATATAAATTTGATTGAGAGAAAAGGAAGGTGACTAATATTTTCGAAGAAAGATTTTTTATAGGTGTTGGGATACAATAATCTGATAGCAATTCTGAGCTTTTTTGAAGTGATTGAAAAAAGCCCATCACTTTTCCCCCCAGTTTAGAAAATACTCGAAATATCAGAAAGTCGTTGCTCGAGGCTAGCCCTCCTTTCATATATTTTCTGTTGGGTTAGGTTGCCTGTTCAAAATGAAATGCAATGAAACAGAGGTTGAGTCAACTGGCACAAGAATGTATAAGGACGCAGTAATACAACACAATAAACATGCATAATTGGTACATTAGCAAGAGTAAGGAATATATCAGGACTCTGAAAAACACAACTATTGATAGATAAAAAAATAAAACCGGTTGCCAGTCCTCAAATAACAAGCTACTA
This sequence comes from Trachelipus rathkii, assembly GCA_015478945.1. Taxonomy (NCBI): domain Eukaryota; kingdom Metazoa; phylum Arthropoda; class Malacostraca; order Isopoda; family Trachelipodidae; genus Trachelipus; species Trachelipus rathkii. The sequence continues at coordinate 33,569 of JABUQX010058006.1, forward strand.
TAGTCATTGCCGATCAGAAATTGAATCTGATTATGTTCAAAGAAAATGATTAGATTCCAAAAGAGGAAAGTTTAAAATCATCAAAACTTTGTGTGGAACTCTGCCCAAAACTTTTACGTATGTTCACAATGAAAGAAACGATGAAGTAGATATAATAATAAAATGTGAACGTATGCTTTTGGAAACCATACTGATTGAATCTGCAGAATGACGTTATAAGATATAAGATATCTCCAAAATCTTCCTGCTAAGGATAGACTCAAAGAGCAGCCCAGCAAAAAAGGTCCTGTGGGGGAAAGCGTACTGGAAATTTATTGGAACCATATTGAATGGCCAAATTTCTACAGGTTTCCGTGGATGATTCTTTTATCCCATATGGCAAATCCCATCTTGGATTTATAAATAATTTTCCAGTGGAATTTTCTAAAGGATAATCCTAAAAAATTCCTTCAGGATAGCCGCAGGGGTAAAATTCTAGTACCTGTGCCTTCAGGAATTGTCCCATGGTCCAATAGAATATAAGGAAACCACAGTCATTAGTAAATGTTTCACACTACAAATACAAACACATCCCATATATACATGTATTTCTGCTAAAAAAACGAGTAAATTTCTTATTATAAATCAGACCTTAAGATCTGTAAGAATTAGAAATAAAAATTTAAAGAGGAAAATGAAAAAAAAAATGTCAAAAAGTAAAACATTAAAACGGTAGCGGAGACTGAGTCCGAAAGCTATAGGGTAGGGTTGCATCCCTCGTTTGGATACTAGCACATTAATTAACTATAGAAGTTCAACTCGTGTTGAATAGGGCTACTGCCCATGATTGTGTGAAATTCTCTCTCATCTCTCTTCCTCGTCTCATCTCTTCTCTCTCATCTCGTCTCGTCTCTTCTCTCTCTCTCGTCTCTATTATATAATTATATACTATATATATAATATATATATATATATATAAATATATATATATATATATATATATATATATATATATATATATATTGAGGCCCATATATTATAAAGTGAAGGATCGTTCATTAGCAGCCATCTAAAACTATTTTCGGATCGATCGAAAAAAAATTCCACAGGTAGCCTCCTTACTGATACCATAGAATAGATTTCTAGTTAATTTTCGCCTGTTCTTTAGGAAGTGAAAGATGAGGTTAGGTTTAGCTAGCTTTAGGTTTAGGTTAAGTTAAGTTTAGGCTATGATAGGAATGGTTAGTTTAAGTTAGGTTAGGTTGACCAGGTCTTACGGCCTAGCAGAAAAAAAAAAAAATCCATTTCGGCCATAAAACATCCTACTTTATGTATCATAGAGGCCTATTTGTGAAAATTTTTATTTCGATCTGACTCCCGTTCCGTGTAGCTGTTAAGTACTTATTAAACGATATATATATAATAATTATATTATATATTATATATAGTAATAGTATATATATATATATATATGATATATATATTATATATATATATAAGTATATATATATATATATATAATATATATATATATATGGTCCAGCGATCCTCGAAAACGCCAGGCATGTAACTAAAAAACGATAACAGCTACATGACGACAAATAAATATATCTTTATTATCACACTATTTTACCGCAGGAAATTAAAAAAAAAATTAAAAAAAATATAACGGCTTTTTTAAAAAATTAAAATGTTAAATTGGATTGAAAAATTTAACCAAGTTTTTTTTGAACTATAATTCGAAGTGCCACTGACTCCCGAGCTAAGACGGAAAGTTTTGCCAAATGTTGAATTTCTTTTTTTTCTTTTTTCACTAAAAGAATAATCCCAGCACGGGTTAAACAAGAAACGATAAGAGAGAGTCCGGGGTTTCCTCGCCTATCCGGGGGACGACGGGGGGACTTCCGTCCCCCCCTCTGTCCTCCGCCGGCTCGAGCCCCTCTAAGAAGGAAATATATAAAGAAAAAATAATTATTTTCTCTCAAATTATAAAGTTATATATAAGCGACATTTGGACTTCTCCCTGAGACTGCAGCTTTCAAGGTCTTTCAAAAGTCAATCAGAGCCTGTACTTTTTACTAATATTAATATGGTTATTAATTAAATATTATGAAGTAAATTAATTTTTTTTTTTAATTTTCTGCGGTACAAAATGTCTCCTGAAGTTAAATAAATATGATATTTATTTTCGTTATATGTTATATGTTTTCCTAGTGTACATCGCTCTGGCCTTTTCGGGATTGCTGGCCTATATATTATCATATATATAATACTATATAATATTATATAATATAATTATATATTATATATATATATATATATACTATATATAACTATATATATATAGATATATATACTATATATGTAGGCCGCATGCTTCGCATAAAATCTTGAACTATTAAATTAGTAATTCCATTGCTAATTGCCGTTCTCAAAACTTTTTTTCGGGGGGGGGGGGGGTTTGTATCCCCATTACCCCTCGTACGCCCATATTAATATATATATATATACTATATATATAGTATATAATATATAATATATTTATATATATATATAATTAGTATATATATATATATATAGTATATATATATATATATATTATATAATATATATCATATATATATATATTATATATAATATGATATACTATATATATGATATAAATATTATATATTATATCAGCGCGCTGATAAACCGAAACTGTTTTTTTCGTTTCTATGCTAGCAAACACCAACTTAAACAGAATATTAATTAAAAACCATTAATATTCTTAATAACGACGGTATATACAATACAAAGTTTATTATAATTCGAAAAATTTAATTTTAAAAATAAGGTTTTAATGTTTTTATTTTTAAAATTAATCTGTTTTAAAATTATTATAAGCCTTATTAATTTTTTTAATAATTTAAATCAAGGTTGGTATGCTAATTTTGTAACTTTACTTTTCAAAATTCACAAAAAGCTTTTGAGAAAAGCAGTCGTGACGTAAACGTAACTCGATCCGGATCGTTTTGTTCAATTTAGTCCCTATTTGATGTGAATCAATGACTTTGTTGTGGTACTGTGATGCATATATTACTACATATAGTGGTATTAATATAATTGATTAATAATCTTGATACTCACACTAAAATAAACGTTATTTATAGAATAAAGGACAAAAATTTATTTATATATCAATTAGACTAGTTCATAAGTGGGCTGGCTTCATTAATTTTAAAATGTGTGCTAATTTAATTAAAATGGAGAAGTTCGTTTGGTATAGTATATAATATAATATATAAAAATTATATATATATATATATATATATATAATATTAATATCTATATATAGTATATATAGTATAGTATTATATGTATATATATATATATATATATGTTAGGTGAAACTAAAGAAGTTACCCGCATGAGATCTCGAAAACTAAGATATAGGTACAAGAAAACTATTAACATATATGGAATCAGCGTATGAATTTGTATGGAAAATGAGGAAAAGAAAATTATTAATTTTTTTTTTTTAGTATATACTCTAAAACTTATCGACTAGGTTAGAAGAAAACTACATAACTATTTAGAAATCAGCTGTATGAAAATATGTTAGAGAAAAAGATTTTTTTATTTTAACTTAAGATACCAGGGTAAACCGACAAGAGATGCAAGAAGTCCGGGGTCTCGTCGGCCTCCTGGGGGATCGAACGGGGTAGGACTTTCCCTCCCATCGCGGGAGGGTCTCCCGGAACCCCCGCTCTTTGGTATTGCGGTGTCGCGGGGTTTCCTCCGCCCTTCCCCTACGGGGTATGAAACTTCCCCCCTCTGCCCACACCGTCGCTCGAGCCCCCTAATTAAAAAAATTTCATATCCTGGATTCCATATAAATGTTTATTAGGTTTTGCTCTACTATCGTAAGTTTTTAGAGATATAAAAAAAAATAATAAAAAAAAAGTAAAAATTTTTTGTTGTGCATTTCCCCATACAAGAATTTCCCAATACGCCTGATCCATGATATGTTATCAGGTTTTCTTGTACCTATTCTTAGTTTTCGAAGTATTCATGCGGGTAACTTCTTTTAGTTTGGGCCATATATAATATATATATAATTATATATATATTAATATGATAATATATATATATATAATATATATACTATATATATATATATATATTATATATATATATATGTATATATATATATATATATATATATAATAATATATGGACCTCTTCTGTTTTTACGACTCCGTCATTTTTGATGTTTTTTTGTTTGTTTTTTTTATTTAAATATATTCTAGTATAGATCTAGACATCAATTTAAAGTGGTAACGGAACAAATGATTCAAAACTATATAGACCTTTTACGTCTTTTACAACTCCGTCAGTTTTTTTTTTTTTTTTTTTTTAACTAAAGAATACCCAAGGTAAACCCAAAATGGCAGGAGCGGTCTCTCGGCCTTTCCGGGGAACTACCGGGTAGGACCGACTATTTCCCCCCTCCGGGGCGGGTCTCCGGAACCCTACCCGCTCTTTGGTATTTGTGTGTCACGGGGGTTCCTCCGCCCCCCCTACGGGGTATGAAAACGTCCCCCCTCCCTGTCCCCTCGTCGTTCGAGAACCCTATTTTTTTTTGCTGTTTTTTTTTATTTATTTTTATTTATTTTTTTTTTTTAAACTTTTTGTAATAGCTTTAACGCTGAATTCCAAATATGTATATTGGTTTTTTTGCTGTAAGTGTCGATACTTTTCGAGATGATTTCATTTATGAAAATATATATATATACTATTAGTATATATACTATATATATATATATTATATAATATATATATAATATATATATATATATATATAATATATATATATATATATATTATATATATATATATATATACTTGGGCTTATTTCAATCTTTCGTCTGAGCTTCGAATTATTCGAGATATTTTGAAATCATAGATATATCGATATATTTAAAATCATCGATATATCGATATCCAGCGTTAATAAACAAAAAATCGCCTATTTCGGATTTAGACCTTGTAGGATTAAGTTGACTTCGCTTGTGCTGTGCAAACTTAACTTTAAAGATTTATTTATTTATTTAGTGACTTTTAAATATTAATTTATGTCATTTAATATATATTTATGACTTTACAAGCCTTCCTACAGTATTTTCATTGCATTTTACAAGACACAAAGCAGATGGTCTCAGGTAAATAATATATCGCAAAATTTTTAAGGAAAATAGTTACAATTTTTTTATATTCTAATGACGAAAGATTCAAACTAACCTAGGGCAAGTAAAGTCACTACTATTTTATATTATATAATATATATATATATATAATATTATTATATATATATATATATAATATATATATATATATATACTATCGTATATATATAATATAATATCAATGGCTATATAGGGGGCTTCGGCTCGAGCCCGCCTAAAAAGAGTTTACCCTTTTTTAGGGGCTTCGAGCCGATGGGGGACGGAGGGGGGATGTTTCATACCTCGGAAAGGGCATGGTTCGAGGAACCCACGCGCACCAAAAACAAGAAGCGGGGGATTCGGAGACATCCCCGGGAGGGGGGATTAGTCCACCCCGTTATCCACCTAGAGGCGAGAGACCCCCGATCTCCCTGACAATCGGGGTGGTCTATCTCATGTCGTATTGAAAGTTAGTTTTAAACACGCCCTAAAACACCTCCCGGCGCCCCCTATTTTTTTTTTGCGGTCAAAAGTCTTTTTTCTTCTGTGCCATGCTATATTTCAACTATGTGTTATGCCTTACTGTTGCTGTTTGTTCCTAGTTACATGCTTCAAAGCTTTAAGACAACTAACCTATTATTAGTATATATATATATAATATATATATATATAATATATATTACTATATATTATATTATTAGTTATATAATATATATATACTATCATAGTATTATATATTATATATTATATATATATATATATTATATATATATATTATTATTATAATTATCGATATATATTCGATATATCGAATATCGACAGCTCAGACTGAAAAATGAATTTTACTAACATATATATTATATATATATTATATATATAATATATATATATATATTATATATATATTATATAATATAAATAATATATATATATATATATTATATATATTTATAATAAGTCTTATACGCTGATTCTAAATATGTATTTGGTTTTCTCTGTAAGTGTGGTACTTTTCGAGATATTTTCATTTTTTAAAAAGAGTTGCTACTCTATTCCTTATACCATTAAAAGTAGTTAAGAATATTTCGCAACTTTGAATCATGTCCCGTTTCACCACTGAAATTCTGCATTGTTAGTAAAATCTATATAGTGAATCAATGATATTAAAACACAAGAAAACAAAAAAAATATAAAACTGACGGAGTCGTAAAAACAGAATAAGACTTATATATATGTATATATATAATATATATTATATATATATTATATAATATATATTATATATATAGTATAAATTTTCTTATATATCTAAAATTTATACTACCTACGCATGGCTTAAATCTACAATAGAGAAATAGGCCCTGTTAAGTTTTACGACTCTGTCAGTTTTGTTTTTTTTTTGTTTTTTACGCTACGAGATCGAACAAAGTATCGATTTTAATAGTGACGGACAATGATTCAAAAAGTTAGACCAAGTTTTAATAACATTAAAAATTGCATTTATATCAAAATTTTTTTTAAAAAAATGAAATATCATGAAAGTTCGCACTTAAAGAAAAAACACTTACATAATTTGGAATCAGCATATAAACCATATTACAAAGAAGTAAATATAGAACATATACGTAAAATAAATATAGCATATATATAAAGGAAGTAAATATGGCGAACATAACGGAGAATATATATGTATATAAATATATTAAATATATATATATATATATAATTATAATATATCTATATATATATACGTCGTGAAAAGTACGCAACACTTAAGAAAAACAAATTACATATTTGGAATCAGATATAAAGCTTACTTATTACATAAATGTAAAAAATAAAAAAAATATAAAAAATTATGGGCTCGAGCCCGACGGGGACAGAAGGGGGGTACGTTTTCCATACTCCGTAGGGAGGGGCGGAGGAATCCCAGCACACCCAAATAACCAAGAGCGGGGTTTCCGGAGACCTTCGCCGGAGGGGGGAAATAGTCCCCTACGCCTGTGCCGTTCCCCGAAGGCCGAAGTAAGACCCCGAACTACAACTGCCATCTTCGGTTTACCCTTGGGTATTCCTTTAGTGTAGAAAAACAAAAAATTAAAAACTGGACGAGTCGTAAAAAATGTAACAGGTTCCTATATATTTTGATATCTGTCCGTCACCCACTTAAATTCATTGTAGGATCATATACTAGAAATATATTATAAAAAAAAAACAAAAAATATTAAAACTGACGGAGTCGTAAAAACATAACAGGTTTCATATATACTATATATATATATATATTATATATATATATATATATAATATATATTATTATATATATATATTATATATATATAATATATATATTATATAGTATATATATATATATATATATATATGGCGCACTTCCTTTAAAGGATGTTACATAAAAAGAGCATGATAATCTGGAAAATGCCGAAATACCGGCTTTGAAACCCTCTGCAGTGTCTACGTTAGCTAAATACTTCAATAGGAAGGGAGCCGCAAGAGTTGCCAAAAAGCTGGGCTTTTTTTTCATGCTCCGGAAAATATATATTATATTTTCTTTTTAAGGTGGCTCGGAGCCGACCGATTGGACAGGAGGTTGGGACTACGTCCCCCCGTCGTCTTCGCTGAGGCGAGAGACCTGACTTCTTTCATCTTTGGTGTGCGATTTAAATCTTGGGTTTCTTCCTTTAGTTAAAAAAAAAAAGTTTTTGCAAAACACTGACGCTCTAATGCCTTGAAATAATCGAAAAAATTGATTACATCGTTCGTTCGATATATATAGTCGTTAACATCCTTTTAAAAGGTACAAGTTCCTATATATGTATATATATATGCCTCAGCCGTTTAGATTAGGGACTATATTGTTTTCTACAAAAAAACTGCTATACCTACATAAAAAACTGTGAATTATATATTTGATTCACAGCGAAAATATATTGATAATTATAGGCAAATAATTTTTTTTTTTTTTAATAATTTATTAAATTAATAAGTAATGAAACAAAAAGATTGAATGTGAAAATTTGTTACGAATTTTCTCAATTTTTCCATGAAATAAAAAAAAATATGTTTTTTATATTTTTTTCAATATTTTAAGGTTAACTTAAAATCATTGATTTTTTCATCCTTTAAAGATTATTAAACTTAAAAAAAATTACTTATAGCTATACTTTAAAAATATTTCACCAGATCGCTCATCTGTCGGGCGATTAGGCACTACCTGTTGTGCATGCATTTACGTAATAAATTAAAAGAATAAATTTTTATTTTTCCATCCTCAATGCAAGTCGTAATTTTCAAGATGTCGGCCGAGCCTAATATTGGCGGATCATGTTCCCAAATTCCGGGAAGGGCCGGAGAATCTGTCGTAACATTCAAAATATATTTATTCATTTTTATTTTGTTATTTTTTTATGTTTATCTTCATGTTATTTCTTCTTCGTTTTCCCCTGCATTAAAACTGTTCGCTGATGTTCAAAATAATATAATTCAGTTGTATGTTACAGTAGATATCATGTAGTTGTTTCAGATACATTGTGTCCCATAATTTCTAACGCTGACCCATATAATAATATAATATATAGTTATAATATATATATATATATCTATAATATATAGATACTATTATATATATATAATATATATATATATATATATATATATATATATATATTATATATATTATATATATATATATAATATATAATAGTATATATATATATATATACTATATATATCCTTTATGGTCCAAGAATAATACTAGCTTTTTGGTTTAGTTTTCATATGTATATATATATATTAATAGTATATATATATATATATATATATATATATATATAATATAGTATATATATATTATATATATAAATATATAATATATATAATAATATTATATTGAATATATTATATACTATATAATATATATATTATAGTATATATATAGTAGTTAGGTGTAACCGATACCAAAAAAGAGGCCGATACCGATACCGATACGATACTTACTCAATTTTTTTTAGGTGCCGATACCGATACGGATACCGATACCGATACTTTATTAATATAATAAATACACAGTATAAGAGTAGATACATCTTTGTTGCACTGCCTGGCAACTCAAGATTGGCAATTTCCCTGTACAAACAATCTTAGTCCCATCTTATATTTCATTATTTGGTTGGCTCCCAAGATTATTTATTTTATAATTTAAAATAGTACCTTTAAGGAAAGTGTATTAAAAGTTATTGAATATTAATAACTTTTTATGTTTGTGTTTAATTTAAAAACAAATATTGCCATTCATTTTCAAAGTAAGTATTAACAGAGTTTAGCTACTAGCTTTTTATGTTTTAACACCTGATTACAGATTTACAAGAAGATTCTTAACAGCTAGCTACAATATAAAGAATAAAAATAAGAAAGAAAGAGACCTCAATTAATCAGCCGAAAAGTTTAAAATAAATAAAAAACGCCTATTACTCAAGACAGAAAACATAATAAATACCGCCTTTAAGATAGATATCATTCAATACTTCAAATTCAAACTCACAAATTGTTGGATGCAATAAACATTTAAGCTTTTATGTGTTATCTGGCGAGAGACGTTCCTTTTTGGGTGGTTTACACATTCATACCTAACCTACCACTAAAATACGCTCTCTTCGAGATGATGAAGGAGGTGCTGCTAATTATTTGCCTGCAAGCACTGATAATAATGAAAACCTTGGCCCATTTTCATGGCACCGCATGAAAGGATTCTCTTCTGTAGGCACGCATCTCATGTTTTCGTAGAGCCTCATCCTCTCTTTCAAAATTTCAAATTTTGAAATTATCTTTTGGTGCCTTGATGACTGTCTCTTCAGGTTTTTTACGATGAGGTTCCCTGGTGTAATTTCTTCTAACGTATATGAGATGTCAATGCAATCTCGGCCATGAACTTATCAAAGTCTAACAATATCCCAAATCCTCATCTTTAGTAGGTTTATTTCTGAAAAGCCACCATCGCCACTATCAGTGCTGTTGCCAGGGTTGCTGATAAAGGGGTTTTCCTTTTCTTTTTCTCCCTCGTCTTTTTTTTTTTTTTTTTTTTTTTTTTTTTTTTTTTTTTTGTCAAGCTAACAAAGCTCCTCGGTTATCTATTTGATGTCATTCTAGAAGTGTTCAAACCGTCGGAGTGCCATTCTTGTGGGGTTTCAAGCTAGCTAAGGAGTTCCTTATAGAACCTTTTAATTTTATTTATTTTTTACAGTTGTCACCTGCCGCTCACGGGCAGCACCCTATTCAAGGAGTGGGTGTTTGAACGCCCTTCAAAAATCGCATCTACGCAAATTTACTGCAGATGAGCACAAGAGCGCAGAGGCTTTAATAGTAAGTGGAAATCTTAAAATTGAGTAGGAAACACAAAAGATACAAGGAGAATTCCTATCAGAACAAAATGGCAACAAAGAAAGAAGCACCGCAGCTAACGCAGTCTGGAAGTTAATGAACATCACCTACAATACCATGTGCCGAACAACGCACGCACTTGTTCTACGAGGGCGTCGTCAAAGGTGTGGTAACGCCAAGTGGCATAGTTCCCTCGCAGCGACCGATTTGCCTCTCGATCAGTTTTATCTCGTTATAGAAAAAGGGATAAGCCCAACATCTTTGCCGCAAATAATAAAGGGTCAAGTGAACTAGAAAGTTAACAGGACAGTTTAATAAGTCCTTCTTGGCCTCTTTGACTCTGACCCATGTCAACAAGCCGGATGAAACCAAGCCCTACCGCCCCCCGCCACAGAAATATGATGAGCAGTCTCCCATACAGAGGGCGGATGAACCATTGTATAGGTGGACGTAACTGAGAAAGGAAAAAAAGTCTCGCACTCCTAAACAGAACTCCCCAGTTTCTTTGGAGGCCGCCTAGCAACCACTGTGATTTGAGGGGTTTCCAAGACAGTTTTTGGTTTATGTTAAGGCCAAGGCTGTTTTTATATTGTCAACAAGAGAGACGATAGAACCGTCGAAAAGAGATAGCAAAGTTAAGTGTCTTAGAGAGAAGAGATTTGTAGAAGTTGGGTTTTTAAAGAATAAATTTTCACAAGCTTGAGACGACCCAAACCTTGAATTCTATCCAGATCAGCGGAAATAGAATCGGAAGATATTAAAAACGAGATGCAGAATTCTAGAAAGTAAAAAGAGGGAGCCAGAATTTGATATGAGTTTGAAGAAAGAAGGTCGTCATAGACATAATGAAAGTGATAGAGGTTAGATGTGCAGGTGAAAGAATATCATTGATGAAAGCAGGAATAAAGTAGGAAATAACAGAAACCTGAGGAACTACCACAATTGAACAGCAATTCAAGAAGGTCGCCCCAATGACACCAAGGTTCGTACTATTGCTATAAAATCCAAAATATCAGCTAGACAAAGTAAGCCAAAGGAGAAAAAAAGGGAAACCAAAGGAAGGGGGCTTGGAGAGCAGTGACGCCGTGCCAATATATACCGTCAATATGCTTTGGATAGTGTCAAGCGCTCAACCACACAAGTCTGTCCTCGTGTAGTTTTCTAAGGGCGGACAACCGATAAATCTGTTAAAATAGGAAAAGTTATATCGCCAGTAGATCTCCAGCACCGAAAGCCGTACTGGTAATGAGAAAGAAGGAAAAGAGATTCCAGATGATCTAAGAATGCGAAAGTGGATGTGGGTTTCTGAGACCTTAGTACAAAAACAGGGGATAAGCGTTTGCCGAAGATTAGTTAGAAAAGGATCAAGCAGCAATCATTTTTCTTTTCGGAATAGCGTTGGACATATGGCGTACTTCCAAACACTTGGGGGGGA
>JABUQX010058007.1:0-22247 GCA_015478945.1 Trachelipus rathkii
AACACCCCCCACCAACCCACAAAGAGCAGATTATATATATATATATATATAGTATATATATTAATATATTAATATAGTATATATATATATATAATATATAAATATTATATATAATTATATATATAATAGTTATATTATATTATATATAATATATATAGATAGTATTATATTATAATATATTATATATACATGACATATAAATATTTATATATTTAATAATATAGTAATATTAATATATATATTATTATAGTATAATATATAATACATTATATATATATATATTTAAGTTAATATATACTATATGATATATATTATATAATATACTATATTATAATTAATATATATAATATATATATTAATTAATTACCTATATATATATATAGTAATTATATATATATATTATACTATATATATATAATATATTATAAAGTATAGGGATACATTATATGATACTTAAAAATGTGAGAAGTTATATACTATAAAATAGACATGATATCGGAGATAAATTATATCAGCAGAATGCAACTCGTGCAGTAACTAACCCTGCAGTGGGTCACGAGAGTGTTAGCCTATAACTCTTAATAAGTAAAAAGAGCGCTAGTGAGAGAAGAGAGTTACCAAAGTTCCTTTATGTTTTATCAGTTATATATATTATAGTTATTTATTTTTATTTAATTTTTTTTTAAGGTGCCGAAGCCGACTATGAGAGGGCAGGGGGGGGAAGAAGTCTTCCCCGTCGTCGCCTGCTGAGGCCTAGAGGACTGCTGCTCTGACCTCTTCCATTTTTATTTCCTCTCCATTTATCTTATGGATTATATATATACTGTATAGTATTAAATAAAAAAAAAATCATGTTTATTATGGCAACCTTGACATAGCACACTATTACTGAAAATAAAGATATACGATTTAACTATACTGAGCTTCGTGTTATATATATCGAGATAATAAATATCGGTTATTTACCTATATATTCTCACTTATTTAAAATTACAAGTTCTATTATATAATTGTATGTAGATAGTGTGCTAATGTATATGTATATGTGTAAAACTAATGTAAGATCAAAGAGAGTAGAAATAACTATAATATATAATTGTTTACGAAACGATTTTGTATATTAGGCACTAAAATGTTATGAGAATTTTAATAATACACTACTAGTAGGTTTATCTCAACAGGTTACGAATTTTATCAAATAAGAGTATTAATATACTATTACTATATACATTTTGAGTTATGTAGCGTGACATATATACTCTCACACTATAATTAATTTTCTAGTAATAATACATACTTAATACTTACTCTATTTTTAGTATTATTATATTATTTATAAATTCTTAAGAGTTTTTTCACGATGGTGTTTGAGTGTTTTTATAAGTAGAGAGGGTATCTATAAATCATAACTTTAATTATTTTTAAGTATCTTATAATTATATAAATGTTAATTTATGTCGTGACTATATAGATATTGTGAGAAACATGAGAAGTCGCTATTTTAGATATCAATATAGGGTTTTCTACAATTGATAAGAGTATATTTTTATTTACTTAATTTCTGTAATTTTCTATTATCCCATTAACTGTTTAGAAAGTATGTTTTTTTTAACTATAGCTAATAAAATTTCTTGTGATTTTAATTATAAAAGTGTTGCTATTTTTCAATATATTGTAATATGACAGAAGCTGAAATTTTAAAAAAAATATTAATATTAAAGTTTAATTATTATTGTTAAAATTAACGTAACTCAAACATAACCTTCTAGCTTATTAACGTATATCAAAACCTTCATCTTAATAGTATTAATATTTATTTTTATATTTAATTAAATTTAATTTCATTATTGCATTGCTTAATAATATATATAAAAGAAAAACAACGCATTATAACTGTGCACCTAATCAGTAAGCCACTTGTAAGATTTTGTATTCAATAATGATACATAGAAAAAAAAATTAAGAACCATAAATTTTTATCAATATATATATTATCTTCCCACCTACCCTCACTTATTCAGTTCCAACATTGCTCCATGCTCTCAGGGAGGAAGATCCTAACTGAAGTGTTGAATTTTTTGAGAGGTAGTTGGTAAATGGGATGAATAGTATTATATAATATATATTATATATTTCCTATATATATGAATAAATGTTACCATACTGATTATTCCTTGGAGAAGGACAATTGTAATAATCTTAATTGGGGGTTTTGTTTATAAGATAAATGGCTTGAGGAGGGTTGTATATTATAGATTATATTTAAAGTTATTTTTATGTACTCCAGTACATTTTTTGTTGTGTTGGTTTGTTCGTTGTTGTATGTTGGGTATAATACGTATTTATCATGTAGTATAAACGTGGTGATTATAATCTTATATTATCTGATTTATTATAGTTGAAAACAGTGTAAACAATTTATTCACTTTATATTAAAGTATATATATATATAATGATTTAGCCATAAATTTAAAGCTTTACACAATTTTAATAGTTTTTTGTTCAGTATAGAGTAGTAAGTATTACTTTTGTTATATTAATATGTATATTCCGAATACTGCTCTCCCTCTAGGATTACTGATATTGTTTGTGGAGCCATGGGGGGAGGGGATAGATATGTTTTATTTTTATTAGTTTTATTTTTATTTATTATAGTATAATTTATATATATGAGGAATTATTTAGTGATAATTTATGTAGTATTGACATTGTTAAAAAGGTGAGGAAAGGATGTATGTACATTGAGATTGTATAATTTCTTGTTCTATTGAAGTCAGATGTAAATCTTTTAGACATACGATTATTCTAACCTTTGTCACATTTCTTAATTAATGTTGTGAGTATTATATATAATTACAATCAAACAGCTCAAAAAGCTGTGTAAATATCATTTTTGATCTGTGAGAAGAGGAATCAAAAATATGGTGTTGCTAACCGTTGTCTATAATGTTATTCTGAATAATTTAGAGGTTGAATAATAATATTTATAAATAGTGATTAAGAGGAAAGAAAGACTTATTAATCGTGTGATTCTTGATACACTCAAACATTATGAATTATAGGTAGGGGGTGAAGAAGAAAAAAATAATATCGTGAGGTTAAGATATTTTAGATTTTCTGGTATAATTTTTGAGTAAAATGGATTCTTATCTCAGAGGTATAAGAGGATAGTGATTTATGGTCATTCTTATGTGGTCCTATATAAATATATACTTAACTTAATATTAAGTATTAATATATTAAAACCAAAAGAATTAAATAAATGTGATACCACGAGATGTATTAGGCAATTAGTTAATATAATAAACTATTTTTTCACACTCTAACACTTTTTTTCTTGAGACCGAGTATATTCTATTCTTTTATAATGAATTATTTCCTTACGACTACTATTTCCTCTACTCTACTCTCTTATCGTCCTCACTTACTATCATCCTACTATATACATCATATCTCTTCATTCACCTCCTATATAGTCTATCTCTATCTCTCTATATCTATATATCTCTATCATAACTCTTATCAAATTCATCTCATATTCATCTACTCTCTCTCTCTCTTATCTCAGATCGCTGTTATGACTTCGTCATACTAGTTGCTAGTTACTAGTCAATTTATTAATTTATTTTACTTATGTTCTCCTTGTGTACTTTTAACTTACCTCTACTCAGGAAATTAAGCATTACTCCTACACCTATTATAACAAAATATCTTTATAGTATCCATTTTACCCCATTTATTTTATTTTTATTATTGGCCCTCCTTTACTCTATAATAGCTTACTATATCTAGCATCACTCGACTTCATAGAAAACTAGCACAAAGAAATAAGATTTACACAAATATTTACAACTAAAATATCACGAATCAATTACTAACAGTTATATTACGGATACTTTTTCAATTTATAGAATAACTGTAGAAAGATGGAGTTTATATTTTATATTTTTATATGTATTATGTATCTATATATCTGTATATCTCTCTCTCTTCTCTGTATCTCACCGCAACTATTGTAAATACTCTCTCTCTGTTATCATCTCTGTCTACTATCCTATCGTGTTATCTATCTGCTTGTATATCGATATATGTATCATCTTTCTATTCATCTATCTCCTGTCATATCTCTCTCTGTTCAATTCATCCTCCATGGTGAAAAGTTATTTTATGTATTTAACTACCCTTCTCTCTGTATATCTGTGGGAATGTAATAAATGGAGTATGTCATTATGAGACTTTGGTAATTTCCTCGTGTCTTACTCTTCTCTGCACTGCCTGGAAGGCTTATTAACAAAAGCGGCTAATCATAATCCTCTTTGGGGATCCTATCGGAAACGGATACATTCTCATATTCTTCCACTTGCAAACTAAACTTCAAAACTTGTGCTAGACCTCTGCTTGGGTTTTTCGTGGTATTGTCTATATCTGTTATGAATTCTGTACACGGAATACGCGACCGGTCTTCCAACCTCCAAGACCTAACAGCTATGCTCAATCTATTTCATTTACACAGCTCGGTCAAAAGTCTTCGAACCTAACTTCCTTTATATCTAGTTTCCGTGCACACATATGACTTGAACGCTTTCTTGAAACAGAAGTGTTCCGTGAGGCATGTCAGTTCCTTGAATTTCTCGGAAAATACTGGCTTGTCGGAATTTTCCCTCAACTTTCCTCTGTTCAAACATCTCTTTACGTTCTCGGCTCTCTCTCCTCGCTCGGGCTTTTTCTCGCGTCCTCCTCAAATGCCCAGATGAGGAAATTATATTTATTATATAGTATTTATAACTTTATTCTACTGAGGATAAAATAGGACTTTTGTATCCTCTTTGTATTTTCCCTACTTACGTACACCTAATAATATTATATCTCTCTCGTCAGATCTCATCTTCTCTCTTACTATCATCCTCTCTATCATATCTCTCTTATCTCTTCACTTCCTATATATACTATCTCTATCGTTCATCTACTACATCTCTATCTCTACTATCTATCTCTATCCTCATCTCTATAAATATATCACATTACATATATCGACCATTAGAAAGATAGGAAAATAAGGATAAAACACAAAGGAGAGATGTATCAGAGGTATCGTAATCGTTTAGTTAATCGTACCGCCATCCTGTAAGGCTTGGGAGAATCTGGTAATAAGCGTTTAAGGTTTAGGCGAGTTAAGCATTCGTATTTTAGGTATTATGATAGAGTGATACAAACTCTCCTCTGAGATTAAGCATGAGCTCCTCTACTTCCCTTAAGAGACAGTAAACTAGCTTATTGTTATAAGAACCATTCGTAAGCACGAATACACCTTTTTTTCTACTCATATCATCGTATTATAATATAGAGAGCGGATAAAGGATTGATTGCTTCCTTCTTTTAAAACTTATACGGACTTTTTTAGAACAACGTGTCCTTCTCTCTGGTCGCACTCCTCCTCACCCGAGGGCATCTTGTACTAGCAAATATACCAAAAGTTTTTGTGCATTCTTGTTTTTGTTATGCATCTAATTGTCAGTTTTACGCAGTATATTTTACAATATGCACTAAGTACCACAGCCCTCATATTAAGAGATAGAGGCCACGGTAGCACTCTCGCGCCATTATACTACTAGTTGTGTACAATACGAATTATAATTAATATAGTTAGCTCTTCATTCATGAACGAATACTCCCTACACTAGTATATACGGTAAGACATAAAACATTAGTATACACATTAGGGTACCTACCTATCTAATTTTATAATGAAAGAAATCATACTAATTAAAATATTTATTTTCATCTAACACACATAAAGCTAAGATATATCAAACATGTATTAAAATAACCTAATAGTTACTAGTTGATATACAGGTATCTTTTTAACTATCAATTATCAAATATTATACATATATAATCTAATATACATATAGATATATATTAATATTATATTATATATATATATTATATATATATATTATATTGATATATATATTAATATATAATACATTTCATTTCTATAATATTAACTATATATATATACTATATCCATATATAATAATTAATATATTAATATTATAATAACTATAAGTAACACTAGCTATCACATTTGGTACCTATATCAAGTAGGATAATTATAAAAGTACCGAGTTTATTATTGTAGCATACTGAGCCTTCAAGAATTTACGCGAATTCCTCTAGTCACTGCTGTTAATTGGGTTCCCGTTAAATCTATTAGTTAGGTAACGTGAACTAGGACGCGAAAAAAAATTATGTGGTATCAGTTAAGGTGATACTATATTATATATCTTACATACTATATAATTAAAGAGATTATTACTTCATAGTAAATATGTCTATAACGTATTTTGCTAAGTATTTAAGTTAGTATAGTATATAAAGTATAGTTATTTACATACTAATATACTCATGTGCACACATCATAAGACATATAATATACATATATGATATTTAATATATAATATTATAATCACTTCACTTAAACTATAGTCCAGACACTATATACCATACAGATACAATCTATTCGACATATCACCAAATCACTCTTCTCAATGCCTTCATATGCATATTGATAAATAGGCCGCGTATTTAAGGATGCGTATACATATATACTCACGCACCTACGGCCCGTGACAAGCACGTCGAGACTGCGTAGCTCTGAAAAGCACAGCTGGCTTGCTTAATCTAAGCCTGCAATATACTCTTGACAGCTTAAAATATATAATACTATATACACGACTGTGGTCAGATGAACCATACAAAATATCTTCTTAACTGACCAAAATTTATTTCCTGAAAGCGTTGTAGTACAATTCCAATCGTGTCCAAATGTCGGTTCCAGGTCGAAGAATGGATAATGATATATTAATTAATATTATAAATGATATATATAATAAATATATAAAATAATTAATATACTATTAATATATATCATTTTACTGTATTCAGTATTAATAGTAAAATAATACTATATATAGTAAATAAAGATTGTCTCTTAATATTATATAATCTATAATAATATATATTAATATAATATTTATTAATATATATTAAATTAATATATATTAAATAAATCTATATTATATAATATAATATATATATATATAAATACTATTTAATATATATATATAATTATATAATATATAAGTATATAATATATATATATCTAATATATATATATATAATAGTATGATAAAGATTAATACAAATACTATATTAATACTATAAATTATAAATATAATATATATATATATATATATATATATAATATATATAAATATATACTATATATATTATATTAATATATTAATTAGTTATAATATATATTATTAATCATAATTATATAATATATATATATATATATTTTAAATATAACCTACTCTTATGCGGGTACTAAATATCAAGGAATTTGTGTACACTGAATAATTTGAAAAATATGCATAGAGGCCTGAAGAAATTCAGGTTTTCCCGCCGCACAAATACATTTGATAATAATGATGCGATTAATTTGTTATTAATCATCGTAAGTAAAACGTTTGTGAATCGCAATGTATGATCTATTAAATTTTGTAAGGACTAACCACTGTCGAAACGAGGCTTGACTTTTGAGGTGACAAAAGAGTATCTTGGGCATAAGCACCCAATTTTGTATTTTTCCCAGTCACTAAAGGCGTTCGATTCGATATCTGGCAATAAACACGCAGTGTCCTAACTATTCTCAGAAAGGTTTTTTGATATTTTCGTTGAGAACTCAATTTACTAAAAATTACTAAAGATACAAAGAGGCAATAACTACACCCGAGTGAGGTTCTCAAATATCAAGCACGGCCATTGATTTCACAGAATCGCATTTGTCAAAATCATGAAACGATATTGTTTAATATATTTTTCTAATAAATTAAAAAATCTAAACAAGAACACTTTTTCTATGAATTAAAAAATTTGTGTGTTTAGGTGTCAAACATATGTAATCTTTTTGTAGTAATTAACAAGTGATCATCTAAAGAATATAAGTATGAATGACGAAAAAAAGAAAAAAAACCCTTATTATCTATTCTTGACAAAATTTAATGTTTTCAATTAACTACCACCACACACACCTAAACACATGCACACCTACATATACATACATGACATACATACATACTACAATACTATCATACATACATAACAGTAAAATACACTACACCATACCAAGGCATACAATACAATACATACGTAGCATACATTTTAAAATTTATATAAATTATACTATAGCTATTAATACCTATACTATTTATAATATATATATATAGACTTACTTAATATACATGATATATTATATATATTATTAATATAGTATAAATTATAATAATGCATAACTACTAATATAATATATATAGCTAAGCTTACAACAGTGTTATTTACCCGATAGTATATACTATATATATATATATATATATATTATATATAATATTATATATATTATATATATATATATATTATACTATAGTATACTATATAAACATTATACTATATATAATATTATATTAGTAATATATATATATATCATATATCATATATAATATATATATATATACGGTATGAAATGTCAAGTGTATCGTCAACATATATATATTATACTATATAATATACGTCATATAATCTCTATATAATATATATACGCTATACATTAAATTAGTTTATAATATATAATTATAATATAGTTATATTATTTAGTTATTTTTATATATTATATAATAAATATCTATATATTTAATATTTTGTTATCTAATAATATCATAATAAACATATTATTGCGCATTATATACCTATGCTATGATAATACTAATATATATATATACTATATATATAATATATAATATATATATAGATTTATATTATTATATTTAAAAAGCAATAAAAACAATAAAATATCTACAGAATATTTACAAAATAGGAATATCAATATAATATATATATAATATAATTAATAACCTTTACTAGCCATCTCTTAGCTAGATTATATAACGTATATAAGGCTAATATATAAATAGTAGTATATTAATATACTATTATACTAGGCAATATACATACAGTAGCCGACTTGTACAGATTTTTTTTTAAGGTTCCAAATTAAATTGTAGGAGAGACAAATATATCGAAAAACAGAAAAAAAAAAATAAGACAACCTTATGAACATACTTTTTATACATTCCCCCCCCCCCTTCACCCACAAACGAAGTTTTAAAAGGGCAAAATTAATCCCTCCCAGAAGTGTCATATCATAGTAATGATATAAACTATATATATAAAGACTATGTTATTACTATCTATACATATATAATACGTATTATATATGGATCTATATCATATATCTATACCGTATATATATATATATATATTATAATGTACATACCTTTTCTAATATCCTTTATAGTGCAATCATACAATATTAAATTTGCTGCAACTGTGAAATTTGTATATATATTAGATTTGATGTTGAGACCTCTAATGGAAAACTCAGCAAATTCTTCATTATTTCCTAATAAATCTTCAGATTCCTATAAGAAAAATATTTTAGTGTGAAGTTGGCCCTTGGTCCTGAGTTTAAAATTTCATGTTTCGTCCTATTTTAAATATGGGGGAAAAATCTTGATAACTTAAACTGTATATTTAAAATGAAGTTCTTAAATGGAATTTGTTCGCATGAAAGAATGACTGAATGCTAATTATAAAATGATTGAATAACGAAATTTAATTATTGAAAGAGCTTTAACAAGGATTTTTTTTAAGACGCTGAAAAGCGAAAAAGAAAATTTAATAAAATAATTCAATTACAGACTTTTATGAAAATGTTTAAAAAATTATTAAATTCATGTTAATAATGAGAATGGACAATTTATATTATTCAAAAGAAATATTAAGAGAGGTCAAAATAAACAATAAAAATCAGAAATGTTTCTAAGAATGAAAGGAATTATATTTTAGCTGATTTTACAAGACAAGGGTGGCCAAATGTTGCCATGCCAGCAGGGCAAATTTTGACCTCAAATAGTTTCAGTGCAAAAAGAGCAGTGAAAAATGAGTGTCTTAAAAATTGTCAAATTAGAATAATATGTTTATCCGACCACTTAACATTCCAATTCAATATATATATATATATATATATATATATATATATATATATATATATATATATATATATATATATATATATATATATATATATATATATATATATATATATATATATATATGTAAGTGATAGTGAATGTGCTTGGGTTTGAACACAGCTATAACCCAATTAGCACAAATATGCAAGTCCCATCAAGTTAAATTTTATTCCCCATCTGGAAAAAAGCTATCATTATACCCAAGCTGAAACCAGGAAAAGACCCCTCTAATCGATCATCATATTGCCCCATCTCTCTATTATCAACACTATGCAAACTTCTAGAAAAGATCATACTGAACAAAATAACACCACACATCACTAAGCACAAATTCCAACACAGCCTCAAACAAAACCACGCAACCGCACTTACAAACATCATCCAACCCACAATCAATGGTTTAAACTTAAAACCCCACTCACAAAACAATAATCATAGCAATCGATATTAACAAAGTCTTTGATATAGTAAGCAAACAACTCAATCCATAAAATAACAACCAAATATCTCCACTAACCTAAAGAAATGAATTTCCAACTTCCTATCAGGAAGAAGAGCACAAATAAAAAAAAAACAACACAAAATCCCGAACAGTAAATTTCAAGTTGACTGTGGGCTAAACTGTTTTGATATTTATTTAACATGGCTAGCAATGAGGCGTTGCTTGAACTCTGTAAGAGTTTAGGACTTTCTGGGACAGATGCTTTAAATTTTTTCCGCGAAGAAAGAGTGAGAGAAAGAGAGGCTGCAAAAGAGTTAGAAGAGAAGAAAATAGAAAAGGAGTTAGAGGAGAAGAGAATGGCAAAAGAGAAAGAGTTAGAGGAGAAGAGAATGGCAAAAGAGAAAGAGTTAGATGAGAAGAGAATGGCAAAAGAGAAAGAGTTAGAGGAGAAGAAAATGGCAAAAGAGAAAGAGTTAGAGGAGAAGAAAATTGCAAAGGAGTTAGAGGAGAAGAAGATTGCAAAGGAGTTATAGGAGAAGAAAATGGAGAAAGAGAGAGTATTGGAGGAACAAAGAATTGCTGCTAGTTTAGAAGAGAAGAGATTTTAAATGGAAGCTGATGCAGAGGAGAGAAGATTCAGGGTGGAAGCAGAAGAAAGAAAGGACGAAGCAGATAGAGATGCTAGAGAGTCAGGGGAGAGGATTACGAAAATGAAACTTGAAGCTGAAGAACAACAAAGACAACACGATGCAGCTATAGCTTACCAAACCTCTTCAAATGCTAACACAACTTCTTCAGAGAGTAAATTGCCAAAACTTAAGATCCCAAATTTCGACGAGAAAACAAATAATATTGAGGATTATTTAACTCTTTTTGAAAAGCAGGCTCAAGCTAATTCCATTCCTAGAGAGAAATATTCCTACTTATTAGGATTTGTTTTGACTGGAAAAGCGGTGAAAGTTTATAACGAGATGCAAGTAGATGATGCCTCTAGTTATGACCTATTGAAGAAAGCACTCCTGGTTCGATACGATTTAACCGAGAGCGGGTATCGTTCCAAATTTAAAGCTATGACTCCAAATGAAGAAGATAACCCTAACGTGTACATGAAGATTTTGGACGCTCTCAAAAAGTGGATTGACGCAGCAGACGTTAAAGAGAGTGTCGAGGAGTTAATAAAGTTTATTACGGTTGATAAATATATGTCAACGGTTCCAAAGGAGTTAGCCATGTTTCTGAAGGAACGTAATGAAAGGGAAATGTCAGAAATAATTTCCAGTTCAGAGAATTATCTCCAAGCCCATAAGATCAGTTTAGCGCCACGAGGAAGTCACTTGAATAATTATAACAAGAACAGACAAAACAGTTACTCGAACAGAAACTATGAAGGAAAGACCACGCACCACAACCCATCACTGCATAGAAATAATGTTTCAACTAATGTTGCCAAGGGCAACGAAGTAAGAAAGGATAATAATAAAGGCTCTAATGAGTCCAGAAATTTAGTTACTTGTTACAAATGCCAAAGAAAGGGACATATGGCGAGAGACTGCCGAGTACCTCCTTTTACAAATGGTGGTAGAGGATTTAATACATTTAATAATCGTCAGAAAAACGAAGTGAAGACGACAGTGGCATCCGCGGAATTGTCCGTTGAGGGTAAAGACTCATCAAAGATGAGTGTAGAGCCACAAGTGTCTACAGATGTTTGTATGGTGAGTGATACTGATTTAGATTCCCATCATATGCCGGTAGTCAATGGAGTCTCCAACGGGTATTGAGTACGTGGTCTGAGGGACACCGGATGTAATGGTGTTGTCCTCAAGGAGAGATATGTGCCAGAAAAGAACTATACAGGAGGGTTTACCAACATGCGACTTCTCGATAACACTGTCAAGAAAGTTCCATTAGCTGACGTAGTTTTAGATACACCGTACTATGTAGGAAGTACGAAGGCCGTGGTAATGACGGACGAGCCCAATGATATGTGGGAAGGGACTATGTGTCCATGTCTTAGCAAGGTGCAAGACGAAGAAACTCAGGTGAGTTTGTGTTCCCCTATCGATAATGTGGGTGATGTGAGCACAGACGTAAAGTCTCCTGCTCGGCGCAAAGACAGCCTGATAAATCGCGAAGAAAAGAAGGAGCCGATGGAAGCTGAGGAAGTACCCATTTTGCAAACAACGAGCGATCGAGGTGTTATTAGGGTCCATGAAGAGGAAGAAGAAACCCCTGTGATAGAAGTGAGTTCCCGAAACCGAAAAAGATGGCAGTAACATTGTAAATCCTGAAGAAACTGATACAACAGTATCATGTGGGTCAGAATACGAAGAAACGGAAAGTGCCCTAACATAGCAGCTCCTGGCGGAGTATCTACTGCAAAAGGCGGTCAGATACAGGAACTGATAGATGACAGAGCGGAGTTTAAGACGAAACAGAGGCAGGACCTCACGTTACAAAGGATCTGGAGATCCGTGGAAAATATGTCCTAATAAAGGATTTACTATTCAAAAGAATAATGGAGAACCAAGTAGAGAGACAGGTGTATTAGTAGTCAAAAGAGTAGGAAAAAGGTGCTTTAGGTTATAGCACAAGACGAAGTTTTTGGTGGTCACCAGGGAGTGAAGATAAGTCAAGATAAGTCAAATTTTATTGGCCGAACGTCTATCAGGATGTCATGAAACATCTGCAAAGGATTGCTACTAAAGGGGAGAGTGGCGCCAATGTACCGCTCGTGCTCAATGCCATTATACAGAGGAACCGTTTTCCAGAGGGTGGCTTTTGACCTGATCGACTTAATACATAACCTCGTCCGAAGGTTCACATTACGTTTTCTTCTTTCTTCACACTGGTAGATTACAGCTGCACCTGATGACCCCGCACCAGGTATCCTGAGGCGATACCGCTCAAAAGCATATCAATGCAGAAGGTCGGCTAATAGCTTGATGAGCATACTTCCATGCGCTGGGTGTTCCAAGAAAGTCCTTAGTGGATAAATGCGTAAAACATTTACCCGCTCGTGTTGATGCAGGTTGTTTTGGTTATCTGATGAATCGATTACTTTCTAGATATCTCAAAAATGATTGGGGCAGGGACTGGAACTGAAATAATTTTTCAATGGCACCGTTAAAAAAAGTTGCTCGAAACGAATAGTGTAGCGAGCAGGTACGGTAAAATTGGCACAAGTTCATTGTGGCCGCCTAACTTTCGCCTATAAGAAGCGCGTCGCAGAGTCGACTGGGTTTACATTCCCTTTGAGCTATTGTATCGGTCGGTGCTTCAGTGAGGGGACCATGCAAATCTATATACAAGTGAGATTTGGGGCCGGGAATATCATCCTGAGAGGCCCAAGTCGACTCTTCAGATATGGCAAATGATTGTTGCAGGAGCGTCATAAATGCCAAAAGGCAGTTCTGATATGGGGGCAACCATGGCTCGCGATCTCATTTGATCGATGTATTGTAGGAGTCTTGTATTAAGTCTGTTAGATTGGCTTGGAAATAGAGACGACGAATCGATGGTTTTGTGTGTGAGTTTGTAGCAGTAGGTACTAGAGAAGAAATGTTAGTGACGGAGGACAAGTAAAAGAGGTAAAAGGACCAGGCTGGATCTTGTGTTAGTCGATGGCACGTAAGATCCTCAGTTAATTAAATTAGCCGCCCACGTCCCACAATAGTGCTAAATGAGGTGGGGTGGTCCATATGAGTTGTTGGAGGGTATCCGTTAATTGGACGGAGTATGGATTACATGGGAGGGGTATCGGTGGGTAGAGGTCGTGTCAAGACTAGTACATATTAGTCTTGGGGACCAGGCCTTTTGAGTACTCACGTGTCATTTATGGGATATTCTACCAGAACCGGGAAGCTTTAAAATCGGTTTGAAGGTTCTTTTTTGTGGACCATGAATCTGTGGATGGCTTAGTGGATAAAGCGGCCGGTTACTGTCATTCATTCAAACGGAGTTCCAGTGTTCGAATCCTGCTGATGGAGTAAAATCTTCTGTGACTATTCAATTTAAATGGGGGCCAGGCCTTTGAGTACTTCTTTTTTATCAGCATTTATGGGATGAGGGGACTTTTAAAAACTATGCTTTGAAAGCGTTCTTTTTTGGGGAAGTGGATGGCCTAGTTCTAGTGCGGTTTGTAGAGCTATTAACACCAAAACACTCTTCGGGTTATGTTAACCTTAGAACGCGGAGGGTTCCAGTGTTCGAATGGGGTTGGATGGAGAGTAAATCTTCTGTGACTCGATTCATTTTAAATGAGTGGTACGATAGATTTTACTGATTCATAGCGGGTATTCTTCTGCAGGGAGACCATGCCTTGGTTCTTACGACTTTATGGCGAAGCTTTGGTGATAAGCATCGAGTCAACGACGGAGTTGCTATCGTTAGGATAGCTACTAATACGACATCTTAGGAAGGCGTTCTTCTTTTACTACCCATTTAGGGGCAGATAGAGAAACGCTGTCTAAAGCGTAGGTTGTTTTTAAAGCACACCGGTTTTCTCATCCCGATTAATATAGTGATCGCTGGACTTCAGGGCCTGGACCTCCCAGTAGAGTAGAATACCGCAACGCGGGTTCACCGAATGAGAGCATGAATATGTTAACCGGAGCAGTGAAAATCATCAAAACAGTTCGCGACGCTCGGTCAGCCGTTTGAAGCAGTACATGATGAAAAAGACTGAGAGGCATGTAGTAAATACTTCTCGTGAAACGTAAAAGTAGATCCTAGCGATGTTTTTATAACATATAGCAGTGAACTGACGGAAAGTGATTGAATAGCAGAAGCTGTTAAATTCGTATTAGGCAGCAACAAAGATATTCTTTATGATATTCCTGGCACTGCTACGGCAATTGAACTTACCACGCTTTTACGATTTCTTGATCGATCGAAACAACGCATAAGTGCATCAGACCGTGGCAGCATTGTGCCCAACATCTTTGCTGACCTACCGACCGCTTAGCAGAAGAATCTAAAGAAAGAAGTGGATAAAATGTTGGCCATGGGTGTCATTATAAAATCGACATCCCCTTTTTCAGCTCCAGTAGTAGTTCAGAAGGACGGTTCAAAACGCGTCTGCTCGGATTACCGTGCCCTTAACAAGGTCACAATCTTTGACTCCGAGCCTATGACCACCACCCAGTCCCTATTTACAAAGTTTGCAGCAGACAGATTCTTCTCAAAGCTGGATTTGGCAAAAGGGTACTGGCAGGTACCAATAAGGCCGGAAGATGCGTATAAAATCAGATTCTCCACTGAAGATGGTCATTACCATTACATCAAGTTACCATTTGGGATGGTAAACGCAGGAGCTACGCTTGTACCTGCGATGAGGAGGATCCTTGATGGGATCAACGATGTGGATTTTTATATCGATGATATCATCATCCATTCCAGGACCTGGCGCGAACATCTGAACACGATACGGGAAGTACTTTTCAAACTACAAGAGGGATATTCCATCAGACCGACTAAGTGCGAGTTTGCAGCATAAAGGGTAGTTTCTGGGGCATTATATCGGTCACGGAGAGAAGGGTCTGCACGAAGATAATGTGGAGAAGATTGTTAAAGCAGAACCCCACCAAAATAAGAAACAAGTGCGCTCATTTTTAGGTCTTACGGTATTACGCGAAATTTCGTAAGATACTTATGCCGAGAATAGCTTTCTAGCAGCTCTTCACTGAGCGCAATGACAAATAAACGACGCAACCAAGCGAAAAAATGACGGTGGGAAGACAGAAGACACCAGAGGCCTTATGGAGGAATTAGAAATCCGTCTTTTTTACAAGTCAACAGTCAGTTCCTATTCTGAGGATGAGCCAGCATTTACATTTCGGGGTTTTATTCTTACATCTCCATAATCTGATCTGTGTACTCATAGGCCAATGTGGCCTGCTCATGATTAAATGACTTGTATTTGTGGAAATTCTGAAGATTTGCTTGTTCTGCAGGAGGCGATACATGATTTGCTGCGTCTTCTCACGGCATAGCGGTATTGCATCTAGGAAAAAAGAAATCGCAGACACCACCACGATATAGTGTGTTGTGTGAGAAGGAGCTCTTGCACTCTGATCACCTCGGAGTAATGAGGGTTGCAATCTTTATACCATCTATATATCGGCCAGAAGAAGTTTGGTGTGTTGCAGTCAAGACATCGCTTATTCTGTCAATGGTATGAGGAGAATAAGTAAATGTTCTGCCAACTATAGCATGACGCGAGTCTCGCCGATAGATATAACATGGCGACACTGGTACGTTCTACATATCGGTCAAAGCTGTATTCTCTACGGTTTTCTCTACTTCAAACAAACATGCTACTACCCTCGGTGCAAGAGAACGCTGTGCTTGCAGACTATCTCTATAAGCCGCGCCTAGATTCGCGTCAGACTGTAGTCACGTCTGTGAGAAAGCTGGAATATCGCTACCCAGGTCAATTAAGAAGGAAGACCTCTCGCGAAACATCTCCAGAAGCTTCTGGAGAATGATGATTGTTAAGCGTCTTTGAATGTAGGGTAGTACGTATCTCTCGCTCAAATGTTCGCGCAGGTGTACACTAGTGTATATTGATTGGTAACAATGCATCATGTAGTTAATTTTCGCATCGAAAAGATAGAGTCATTTACCCAAGGGTGTTAGGCCACATCATCCCCCACCCTATAGGTCCCTCCAGAGACACCTCACTTCTATTATGGACCACGTCACCAACTTTGGTCAGCGCCTATTACACAGATGGTATTTATAATTATATATATATTATATCTAATAATGATTTATATATAATAATATATAATTACGTATATAAATAATATATATTAAATATATAATATAATTAATATCACCTCATTTAGTATCTCTTAATATTAGTGAGGATCGGTTGGGTATATAACATAAGTATATATAGTATAAACCACTTAAAATAACTATATACTATATATAGTAATACTAAACACTATAGTATATTTCTTATATCTTTCTCACGTTCCTCGTTTTTTGCTCTCTTTGTTCGCAACTCTGCATGTTGGGGCGTTGTCATTGGTAAGAATTGTGCTCTTCGTTGAACTTAAGCTATCGGACAGAGAAAAGGCTGTACGCGAGAACAGTGACAAGACTTTGTCTGACTGGGCGCAAAATGTCAAAATAGCCCGAGCTGCTCCATTTTATACACCGCTCCGCAATATGATGATCAAGCCCCTACCTGTGACCATTTAGATTTAGTGGATAAGCCTCGGTCGGACTGAGTTAGCGGAAATCCTACCTCAGAGCATCGATGATGGGGATCGTCGGACCCTCCACTATGGTGGAACATCAATCCTCCGTCATGTACAGGATATCATTCCCCGCGTGGCCTAGGATGGCCAAAAACCATGACCCATGGGAGCAAACCCCGCCAATTCTCTCTATCATTGCATGCGGTCCTTATCATCTCGCTCTCTGCCAAAGACTTCAACTCAATTTCTCTCCGCTGGGTGACGACATTACGTCTTATGCTGTACTCAATCCACTATTAAATAGGTTGTAATATTACAAATACCCTAAGTTACGAAGCTCTATGCGATAGTCGTCCCTATATACTATATATTTTATATTATATAATGAGTACTCTACATATGAATATAATAGTATGATATACGTGACTCTTACTAATATGTATATTATCTTATAGTATGCATATATTCTACGTCCTGTCTTCTGCTACCATTTCGTTTCGCACTTTTTCTA
The DNA here is from genome assembly GCA_015478945.1 of Trachelipus rathkii. Classification (NCBI taxonomy): domain Eukaryota; kingdom Metazoa; phylum Arthropoda; class Malacostraca; order Isopoda; family Trachelipodidae; genus Trachelipus; species Trachelipus rathkii. The sequence continues at coordinate 18,319 of JABUQX010058007.1, forward strand.
TCTATAGGTTCTATAGTAGTTATGTGGAAATTATTTATTCCATGGTCCGTCCTATGGTATTGGCTATGTTGCATGATTATGAAAGTTTCTGGTATTAAATTATTTTAATTGGGTTCAAATATCGCATAAAATATATATTCGTGTGATATTGGTGATTCTCTATATGTATTATAATATAGTACCGCTCACTGTCAATCAATCATGCGAGGATAAACTATGATTTACGATCTTTACCGCAGGTTCTTCTGTAAGTTTTTATTTATCTAGTTGACTTTCTTTAGGAAATTATTTCCTCTCAACGTCATGATTATGTATGATTATTCCTTAAGTTACTTTCAGTCGAATCATTCTTAGTTCAATTATTTTATTATTGATTTTATTATTTAATTATTATTATTATTATGTTTCTAATTATTTATTATTCAATATTATAATAGAAGGGCAAAAGGTCTATTTTTTTTGTTTATTTTTATATTCTTAAATAATAAATAACCACAGGTTATATTTAATTTTCATAATAAACATAGAAAGCAAAGAAAGTTGCATTAGGATTTGTACGAATTATATTTCTTCATTTTATGAAGGTAGCGAACTCTTGTGATATAATGTCTAAAGGGTGTAGAGCTCTTGTTTGTAAATGGCAGAATTCGCTTGATACGTGGGGAAAATCACGAAGGTATGATATTTATGATATTGTGTTTTTTATATTTTGCCAAACAGCGTTGTCTAATTTAACTTTGCCTTTCCTTCTAATGTGAGTGAATACTTGTTTGAAAGGTATTGGTATGAAGCTGTAGTGTTGGATATCTCGTGATTTACTGGTTTTAGCTGGAGATGTGGATAGATAATTGTATCTTACGATTTGTCAAGGTAGTTTATAACGTAAGTAAGTCAATTTGTGTGCCGGTCCTCTGTCAGTGAATTTCTTTGATAATGTTAAATGTGGGGTAAATTTTGGGCGCTGATGTGAGCATTTATGTATCTCTGTGTCTGATTCGTTATTAGATTCATTTCCGTTATTACTTTCTGGAGAAAAGCGTCTGCGAAAATTATGATTACACTTGTTTAGTTCGTAATTGTATGTTATGAGCTTACCGTTATATAATGATTTATTGATTGGCACAGGGCTGTGTTACTTAAGGTTTCTTTTTTCGCGTAATTATTTTAATCCTCATCGTTCTCTAAAACGTTGTGTTACACACAACGCGCTATACCTTTTATGAGTGTATGGTTCTCAGAGATTAATGTTATATTTTATTTGATTATGATGGTTTCTATTGACGATGAGCATACATGCTGATATCCAGTTATCGCATGCGATGCTGTCGAGCAAGGTTGTGCTTACTAAGTAATAAATATTTGACACATGAGAAACAGTAAATTTATAGAAGTAAACTGGGTTTTTTACACTTTAAATAGTTTATTTTTCTCCTAAATCTATCTTCTCTTTAATCTAATTAGTGTGTTTGTTTATTTATTTTTAGTAACATAAATATAACAAATTCATTAATTTTGTATTTAATACAGTATTTAATTTTTAGTCTTGTTTAGTAGAACATGTAATGTTTTAAATTACTTAATATAGTAATAAAGATTAGAAGTACTGTAATTTTGAGAATATATTTGCTTTAATATGATTGATTCCAGAGGTTTTTTCATGTTTTTTTTTTTTCTGGCTCTCTAGTGACGTCATTCTGCATATGCTTTTTTATGTCCTGGCGGAAAGCATTATGCTTTTCACGAGGAAGGCGGAATGGCAATATTAGACTCGTATATAGTTATTTTCTGCTCTTTGTTAATTAATGTCATGTCTAACATAGTAGTTTTCATTATCTCACATGTTATAAAGTCATTAAAAATAATTTAATAATAGGTTAAAACCTTATAATATATTGGTGTGTGTGTGGGAAGGTCTCTCTTTAATATGCGTTTCTTTAACGCATTTCTATGCTACTTACAGTATCTTTACTCATATTGATTTATAATATACGGTGTTAGTATAAATTATATCACAATATATAATATCTGATTAGTATTTTCGTCTATATATATATACCTCTACGTACTATCTCGGTACATACTATTATATATCAGTTTTACCTCTTGTATACTTATCCGTACCTACTTTATTGCTAGATAATGATTATATACCTAGTACCAGGATAGACTGCTTATATGTTGATTATAGTGATTGCTAACTTACAGTCGTTGTGTGTCACCTTATCACAAAGCGTGATTTATTTATTTTTAGAATGTTTTTTTTTTTTGACGTATTTTTTATATTCTGTTGAGTGCCTACGATAGATCACGTTTGCATGTGATCTCTGTATGTGACTTTATTTGAGAATACGAACTTTTGCAATAGTTGATACTTCTCTATTCTCTCATTGCGACTACGAGTTTTTGGTTTGTCAAGTTGTAAATGGCTTACTGCATTCATTATTTCTAGGTATAAATCGATCCTAGAGGTATTTCGGTTTGCATCTCTATGGCCGTGTCTCAAGTCTTGTGGGTGGTGCAGATGTCTATGACTTGGGGGTCACGGGCCTAAGAATTCGATAGTTACGCTCTCCATCATTCATGGACCTAAATAACACTCAGTCGCTCGCTTGAGTTTGTTTATAGGGGCGATGAAATGTGTGAGTTGATAGTTGACGTGTCGATAGTACTTTCCTGGATAGATATGTTCTTCTCATTTCTCTATTTCTTCTACGTGAAATATATATATATAGATTATACAATAGGCATATGATATTCAGATATTATGCTATATAGTCTCGGTACTGTAGCTTATGGATAGTACTATTTATAGTTCTGTGCTCAACAATCGACAACTCACATATACAGATTAGGGGATACATACAATCTCAGTTCATCTGATGGTTATATATCGTTATTTTACGTATATTCTTTTAGTGTACACCTATTGCATTAGTTAAATATTATATATATGAGTGACTACTAAGATTAGTCTTTCTTACCTACTATATTCATTTGGCTCGTTTACGTAGGTCTGTCATTGACCATGATTTTATTAAAGAACGTAGTGCTCTTCTTCGTAAACTTCCTTACATTATGGGTTGTGTGGGGAGGTATTCTGCTTATGAAGTATCTATATTGAGTCATGTATCAGGTGTGAAGTATGTGAACCTTGTGTCTTGTATGATGCAGTCGGTTATGACGACAGGATCGTCATGTTGGGAAGTTCCTCCTGTAATGGACGGATTTGATTGGTAATTTTCTGAGAACTACATAATCGCTTCTAATATGTGCTAATTAATCACAAGTTCAACTGTATCAGTATATATGGCATCTGGTGTGGGTAGCATCAGGGGAGTGATTTCTGAGGTCAGTGCAATTGTTTGGATTTGTAATAATACTCTACTTTCAAATTTTAGATCAAAGATACCTGTGGGTGATGAGAGGGAATTCGTTAAATCAGTATCGCCATCCATAATGACCATCCTATAGTAGACCTTTGATGGTCTTCACCTTATCATAAAGTGTGATTGGCGTACTATCTTGCCTCCACAGGACTACGCTTACTCAGATTGATGACTCTGCTTAACAGTCAGTCTTTACTAACTTACAAGGACATGTATGTTCTGATGATTATTAAATGTATTCCACTCTACTCACTTTGTAAAGAGGGTACGGTTGCGGCACTCTCGCCATATGTCTTCCTTCTTTGGTCACTGTTTATTGTACAAAGTCACTAATCTTCTGGACTCATTAGAGCCTTTATATATATTCTTACCGTTTCACAGGATCCTTTTCTCGAAAATCTGGCAACATTAGTTGAAACATTATTTCTATGCAGTGATGGGTTGTGGTGCGTGGTTCTTTCTGCTTCGACTTAGTGTTCCTGTTCCGAGGTATCGAAATCTGTTTTGTCTGCGATATTTAGTAAAGCTAGAGGGGGAGGAAGT
>JABUQX010058008.1:0-10000 GCA_015478945.1 Trachelipus rathkii
GTACCACTATGAGCAATATAAACAAGTTACTGACTAAATAACCTGAAACAGCTAATTTTCACTTTTATTGGGTGTACTTTGTAAGATTATTATGCCTATATGCGTAGTTTTAAATTTGTTCTTTAAGGTGTTGGATGTCAAAGAAGATAATAAGACAGCCTGTAAAATATAAAGAAAGTAACGACCTCTGAACATTCTATATACTACTTGTAAAATTAATGAATAAGTCTTCGTTAAATTTAGTAAATACTAATTCTGTAAAATAGCTAGTGGAAAGTAAGGCAAAGGCGAGAAAGAACGAGTTATTCTAGCAATCGATTTCTATTGGATTCAAACATAAATTTCTAGACATAAACTTCTTATTTTGTGAACAGGAGCTGAATGCAGGATGAGTGAACAAATCAGATTGCTCATTCACTACCACAGTTTTGAAGAAGATAAATCTTAAAAGTTCTTGAAGAAAAGATTTTAATACATGTGAAAACAATCTTGTGCAGTTTTGTATCTCTTTACTAGTCTAAATTTAAGACATGAAATTTCGGAGAACAGATGCAGAAAACAAAGCAGAGGAAATGGCAAATTAGACATAATTGAAAGATGCAGAGACATTCTTGTCAACTACAAGAGGGGATTCAACAGGGTATACTATCTCATGTAGGCTAGAAATTTTCTCAAGTTGCAGAAACATGCAAACACTATTTATATGAGTCCACCCGTGAGATATGTCAGAGAGTTGAATACTCTATACAAGGACTAATGTTACTCGGGCAGCTATACGAATAGAGCAAGAAGAACTGAGAGTAGAGTGGGAAGCAAGGTTTGAACGAGTTATATAAGAATCTAGCAAAGCCAATGAAATCTTCTTGAATAACTATCGTGTATAGTTGTACAATGAATATATGATGTTAAGTCATTCCATAGTAAATCAAGTGATAATTCATAACTTTGAAAAAGAAACATCATAGATAATATTAAATTTAATGAATAGATTTTGAAAGGCTCGAGTTGTGGAGTTTGTAGGAGATAGATGTTATAAGTTGGTAAATAGCATATTGATTGAAAGGAGATGAATGGAAACCGAGAGTTTTGAGGAGTATAAAAAAAGAACGATTTACCTCTTAGCCCATATTAAAAAAGAGTAAAAGTACCATAGAGGTCAGTCACTATTCAATAAGACTGACACCTTCACTATTCATCAGTTATAAACTGAGTTTATAGTAGATGTCTTTCACAAATGAAATGAGGTAAGTGATAAATAGAGTTTTATATTTATTACTGCATAGGATTGGGTACATAGATATAAGTTTGATACTAAGAAAGAAAATAATATTATGAAAACATAATAGAAAGAATTAGGGATTAGTATAGTGCGATATATAATCTCTCTGTGGGCTTCGTGCACTTATTAGAGTGAGAGCTTAATTTAACAATCTTTAAATACTCAAGTAATATTGATTTTTTAGAGTAAACTGAAGTAGGTCTGATTCTATTTAAACAAAAAAAATAGAGGTAAATTAAAATATAAATGAGCAATAGATTGCAAAAGAAGATAACATACGCATACCCTGAGGAATAAATCAGTAATTCCGTGTATGGCACCAAAAGTAATGCCATATTATCTTAAGTAGTGATGAAGGTTATTATAAGGACACTAACATAGCTATCTTTGAGGAAGCCACCTATCATCTTTTTTATTCATGTAGCACTGCTTTTGGTGAATGTAACTAATATTATTTTTTAAATTAATGATATATTAGATTAGAAGAATGTAGGTCCTCCTAATCGATTCAGTGTATAGTAGTATGTATATGTTGTATGTGAACAAAAAAGAAGAAAAGGAATGACTACTGGACAATGAATCAAGTATAAACCATCTTCACCTATATATTGTTTGAATCATAATGTGTAGTTGTAAATATAGCTAGCATTTGAGGTTGATGAATAAGACAGTTTGTATTGCTTTATAAATCTCTGTGGTCGAAGGACTTAACATTATATATATGAGTAGAAATTTGTGTGGATTCCAGTTATACACTCACCCAATGTTCCTTGAATCCAATACCTACCTACATAATTAGCACATCAGAACTTAGTGACACAGAATGGCTAATATCTAAAGAACTCTCACTCCTATGAATAGCTCAGTCAATAAAGGGGTCTTTTACTTCTTTCAATCTATCCTAGAAAATGAATTCTTACCTACATATAACTCTCAGTTTTTAACTAGGAGGAGTGAAGGTGAGATTTTGCAGTGTACTCTAAATATAGATAAGACTTATATATAATATATGATATATCCGGTCAATAGCGACTCCTGACAGCACCTACTTTAGATCCTCATCCACGGATCATGTCCACCAAAGTAATCCCTATCGGCTATACCTATCTATGTATTATCATCCACTCTCTCACCCTTACTACCCTCTCAGCAAGGTTATCTCAGCATTCTTCCTGTATCTAATGAAGATAGTACGTCATGTATCTAACTAGTTTAAGTCATTAAGCATGAGTTACAATAATCATATACAAGCCCAGCCTCTAATTTTCGATTTACAAGTAATCTCAGGCAACTATATGGTTACACTTAAACTTCCAGTAAATCCACCACAACCTTGTCAAACAATATACATATGTGTGAAAAAATATTTGGCTGACTACTATAGTGAGCTTAATTATGAATAAGACAAATATTTTAAATGGAAATATCTGTTTAGGTTCTAAGGAAAGAAATACTCATTACATAATAATTAAAGTTTATGAGATTCTAGTATCTTAATTAGTTTTATGTTATGTAGTATGCTTATTTCAAAATATATTATTTATATATTCTCTGGAGTATATATTAATTATTATTGAGTTACATAATAATAAATTGGACTTGAGCATATCTTGAAGTTGCGTAGTCTTATGAATAGAGTAATATCAATCCATAGATTCTTAGATGAAAATTAAGTTATGTAATAGAAGGTCTGATCTAAGTTATTATCTTATATCTATTATTAATTAATTATTATATAATCATTCCGTATTCTGATTTATAGAAAATTTTCCCACGCAAGATGTATTATAATATATAATTCACCGTTGATTAATTATAATGACGAATTATATGGCTACTTTTATTTACAAGTGTTGACCCACCGAGTTCGATAATTGTGTCGGGCAGTTGTTTTTAAACTGAGGAAATAGATTAAATACTATGATCTTCCTTAAAAAAACGAGAACGGCTACAATTACATACTTTTCACATATCGATGTTTACTCTAGATACTTATGTTACGGCAGTTAAAAAGACGGAAGAATCCAGACAGTGCGCTGATGCAGTACCTGAAAGTTATAAGGGACGATATAGGTATCCTAAATTATGGGTATGTCACGGATAGGGTGGGAATTTCGTTGGAAGAGAGAGTTTCAAGAAATGTATTAACCGAATACGATATAGGTTATTATAACATATTCTCCGTTAATAAAGCGGCTATATAGAGAAAAGAATACAACGCAGCGATCAAAGAACGTATGCATCGTTACTTTACTAAGATGAATACTTTTAAGTATATTGACATACTGGAGGATCTAGCTTATTCTTATAACAGATCTTTCCATAGAACTATAAAGACAACTCCTTTAGAAATGTTAAATATGAAACCTATGTTACAGCGGAACCTGAAAGTATGTAAAATTAAAGAAAAATCGGGCATTAATGTGAATGATTATGTAAGGGTGTCTAGAGCTGATGACCTGTTTCCCAGACAGGTTATGAAAGTGGAATGAGTCCGAGAAGAAGTTTTTAAAAGTAAATAGTCAATAAGAAGCATTTTCCTATTGAAGGCTTTAAATTATATTATCTCAAGAGACTTGATGGAAAAACCCATAAAAGGAGGATTTTAATATAACAAGAAATTACAGTAAATCAATACGTTTCGATCCCGAAGTAAGTATTCATAAATAAAAAAATATTAGGTCAGAAGGTAGAGGGTAAATAACAGTATCTGGTGAAATGGGTGGGGTACCCTGATAGATTTTAATTCATATATGAACAGTAGTGAAATTGAGAAAACATTAACCCAAGTTTGTAGTTGTACCTATTTGAGGAGAGTGTAGATCATTTATTAACTCTACCCACGGATCTTCAGCGTCGCTGGATCCTACATCCTGATAATATAACTATGCGGATTGTCACAAGACTGAATTAATTGAATCCTATTCAGCTTGAGAGGAATGTAGATATCCTTGAGAGTGTTACAATATCAGGGGATGCTACGATTTAACATCGCGTAGTGGTAGTGAGAGACAGTCACAGTATGAGTTGGAGAACACACTACCACGGAAAGGAAAGCCCCTTTATGTGAGGGTGGTTCAAATTTCCCGTAAAAATGAGAAAGTTATAAACTTTCCCAAATGTAATCAGTTAAACTTACCTCTGGAGGTTCGCTCCTAATTTTGGCTCTGTACGTATGCATATAAAGGATGTAGAAGGAGAGCTTCATCCAATTTACTGACTGGACCTGGTTGTTGTAAAAGTTTCAGTTAGAAAGAAGCAGCCGGCATTAACGAACAATATATGAATCTACTTGTATTAAAACCAGGAGTTGCGGGGAAATACTCTCTATGCGATATAATTAACAGACAAAAACTTTTCAAAGAAATAGTAGGGAGTACAAGGTTATAAAGAGACGAGTTACAGGCGTTGGTATTTTTTTCCATTCATCCAACTTACTCGTTACTAGTGCAAAATATAATGGAAGAACTAGAAGTTCCTGTTAATAATGTACCGCGGGTGATAGAGTGGCTTTATAGGATCGGAAAAGTACAGCGCGGATATGGTCGTGGGTGGATTTTTTGCAAAGCATTATGGAGAAGCGCCATTGCCTATTTAAGAGGAGGTGAATTATAGGTGAAAAAGCTATAAGACAAGGGGATGCAACATTATATGTAACAAGATATAATGGCAGGGGATAATCCACGTACGTCCATAAAAAGACGGATTGCTGATGTTTCTGATGAGATGTTGGACGACGTCAAGCGCAAAATTAGGCGTAAGATGACGGGTCAAGGCAAAGGACTTAAGAAAATTACAGCTAAGAAAAAGTTTATATAAAAAAGACCTTTAAAGGAAAAATGCATTGATGTATTTGCTATTTAATTACTAACTGGCATGTGGGACTGTACTATATATAAGGAAAGTTTAAGCCGTACGCTGATCATTATAAGGTTAGAGTTCTTCCACACAAGATGCACTTCCTACATCCTTCCTATGCCCGGACATGTTGTAAGAGCAATTAGACCTCTTCTCGATGATGCCCACCAGTATTGTGTAAGTGAGACAACTTCATCAGTATTAAAGCCGATACAATGGACTCAATCAGACAACTACGTGATATGCTCCCTCGTGAGGTTCAAATATTCCAGGCACTATACGGACCAGTATCTGTGGAACCATCAAAATGTGTTTTTTTTAATAAGTTTAAAGAAACAAAATTGACAGCGCACACGAAAAACCGATTGAGGAAATGGAACACCGATCTTCGTTTCGGGGAAGAAGAGGACCTGACATAGATGGATACAGAGAATCAAATTTCCGTATACTTGTAGTTTAAACGAGACAAATTGAGTCTACCCTCAACGAAACTATCTTCATCCTAGGGGCGTCCGCAGCGAAATTATCCTTACAGAATTTATATAGAAATTTTATTAAATTATTTCTGAACGATGCCCAACAAGTCTCATCTCCACCAATCCTGTGGCTTTTTATAGTCCAAGGATGTTAGACCACCATCATAGAATAAAGGCAACTAAACTACAAAAGTAACACTTATCGAATTTTACGGTCTCCGTTGAATGTGATATCTCTCTTCAAATAGACTTATTCTCCCCGCGTATAAAAGATACCAGAAAGTCCGATAGTAAAACCACCAGATCAAGGTCTCTAAAAATTTACGTCTTAAAAATCAAAAAGCAAACCCGCAGCTGCGGCTGTATGTCATAACTATTTTTCAAATTGTTAGAGGCATATCTCTAATGTCAGAAAAGTGAATTTATTGCCCCAGAGAGATTGTTGGTAATTGAAAAAATCACTTTGAACACTACAGTAAGTAATCCTAGATCCGAAGAGCTGAAAACTAAGGCTATTATTCACGCAGGGATTCATCGAGTATCATTATACCTAACATTGTGACGGTAAATTCCCCCCAAGAAAGTCGATATATAGGGATTTGTAGAACAGCTGCAGCATACTCCGGCCATTTACAAAGTCACCCTATAGTTCACAATCACTTTTGGGACCTTAGCGGACTCAGTTTGCATGTGAAGTGGCAGCCCGTATGGACGCGACTGATGAAATGCGCCTAAGGTGTACGAGTTGATGCCCCATCTCTATGTTAAACCTTTTTACACGATCTTAACTTAGCCAATTACTGTCCTCGTGGTAACGATAGTGGACTGAACTAGATCTTTTGGAAGAATACGCTAAAGAATGTTATTTTATACGCTTACGAATCTTACAAGCACGATCTTTCAGTTATAATCGCTAGTGCCATTGCTAAACGGTATTAAGAAAGGGGACACATTAGATTAAGGTTTCTCTCTTCGGTGGAGTCTACAATCACCTCATACTGTATTGGTTTATCCCGGAGCAATGCCTCAGCTTATTGAATTGAAGTAAGAGTACGGCATGTTGCTTTTGTGAATTATTAAAGATCGAATGAAGAGAAATAAAAAACGGTATTTTAAAAACGAGCCCACGATTTATAAGGTCTTGCTATTAATGAGTTAGGGGTCTGTGAACATTGGCAAGGGATAACAGGATTCATTATATTCAAGCAGTATCGCCGTCGTCATATTACACACAGGTAAAAATACGGATATTTAAGTCTAATAGGGAGAAAAATGGAGCTGTCTACCTGATTGATTCTTTAGATTTAAAAAATTATATTGTAATTATGTGATATTTTCATTTTTAAATATTTATGTAAATTATAACTAACTGATGTCTTACCCTGTTCAGCCATCATACTCTAATTTATGTGGAGTATATTGTATTTATTTCATAATATGTTTTTTTAAAGTGTAGTTTGAATGATAACTTTGTAAATATGCACACACAATGCTTCTCATTATCGATGTAGGGGTAAAAACAAACTTAAGCCTTCTTCATCATTTAGAGCAAAGCACTTGGTATATGCAAAGGGAGCTATAAAACGCGAAAAGAGTAAGGTAGGTAACATCTCCACATTTTCCTGTAAATAGCTTCTTTTTATCGTTTAGTTTTCTCTTACGGTCGTTACCAAGCAATTTTTAATGATGTTTTTCTATGACGACGTAGGCTCTTACCCTTCTGAGGGTCTGTTGTAAAGGAACATTTCCTTTTTAAAGTAAGGATGTTAGGCATACTTCGCTATACATTGGTATAAAATTGTTCAAATGCTTACACAAGAGTCAGCTTTAAGACTTATTTCAAGAAAGGTTTCAGGGTCTAAATTTTCTCATAAGAGTCATAGTTCTGCTACTACACAGCACTCATTAGTTCAGCACACCGTATTATGATTGTCTCAATACTCGGCATTCACGCAGCCACGGGGCAACAATGATTATGTACGACCCACACAGCAACACTGCTATTGGTGTTTTAAGGATGAAGCTCACACAATAACCGCTAACACTAACACAGTCGCAGACTTATAGATGTAACTTCTTTATATCTTTTAAGAACTCTTTACTTTGAGTAGGGAACATTTGGGTAGCCACAACATTTAACCCGACTCATATCCCTTCTTTGCCCGAACAAGATTAAATACTGTGTGTTTAAATACACATCCTCAATATACTTATTCTGAATGAAAGTTCTCCTGAGTTATAAAAAAATACTGTGTGTTTAAATGATGAGGTAAACTGGTGAAAGTTTCTGCTATTATCCTCATTCATTTTATGCATCAGATCATCAAGGAATTATAATTTAATGCCCTGGTAAACATTGAACGAGCCTTTTATGTCATATAACCCTTCGTGAAATTGAATTACATTTTGTAATCTTTAACTTTTCTTGGTACACACTGTAACACCATATGATTTTAACAGGTTGTTGTTCGAAATCTCGACCGTCTTTTAAAATGTTTACATAACAGAAAGTTTTCCCGCATCCCGTAGGACCAGACACAAGACATGTAGCAGGAGCGCGGAACATAAATTTAACAACGTCCATTCTAGATTGACACCTGAACACTAATGAATAAGAAAAGGTTTGCATTTATGTTATAAACGGTTCGCTAGCTCAATAGAATAATAGATCAGGGATGGCTAGGCAGGGAGGAGGGGAGTGTGATCTTTGAATCAGTGATTTAAGATTTACTGTTTAAGGTTGTTAAAACATAACAATCTTATAAATAAAAAAATATGACTTTGAATCAAATAGATCAATAGATCAAAGATCAATAGATCAATAGATCCAATAGATCAAGTGATCAATAGATCAATAATCATAGATGGATAGAAGGGTGGTTGGAAGATGGTTTGATTTACTGATTTACTGATTTAGGGTATGTAAAACATGACATTTTTAGTAAAATTTTTGACTTGAATCAATAAGATCAATTAGATCAATAGATCAATAGAATCAATAGATCATAAGATCAATAGATCAAATGATCATCAGATGGATTAGAAGGGTCGTTGGAAACCAACTGGTTGATTTACCCTGATCTTTACGTGAATTTAGGGATGTCAAAGACATGACATTTTTAGTAAACCAAATTTGCACCTTGAATCAATAGATAATAATCAACTAGAAACTCAGATCATAGACATGTATCGGAAGAAAGGGGTCGGATTGGAAGTGGCTTTATTTTAACATCCCGTTTACCTGAATTTAGGGTATTAAAACACATGAATTTTATTAGATAAAAATTTGACTTGAATCAAATAGATCAATAGATCAATTAGATCCAATATGATCATAATCAAATAGATCATGGGTGGGGAGGGGAGTAGAGGGACAGATGGTTTGATTTACTGATTTACTGACATACTGTAAAACATGACATTTTTTAGTAAAAAATTTGAACTATTGAATCAATGATCAAATAGAATCAATAGATCATAGACAAATAGATCGAAATAAGATTCATAGATCATAGATGGATGAAGGGTGGTTGGCAAGATGGTTTGAATTTACTGGATTTACTGATTTAGGGTACTTAAAACATGACAATTTTGACGTTATAAACCTGAAAAGCATAAAAAAAAATTTTAGTAAAAACAAAAAATAAAATTTAAAACAATAAATAAAAAAATAATAAATTATTTATGAAAAAAAAATATAAGTTGAAACACACAAGGCTCACCCGTAAAAGCTAAAAAAAAAAATATTTATAAAAATTATTAAAAGAAAACGAACACGTTGCCATTCTTCGGCGACACTGATCCCCAGCGAGCCACCTGCGGGCGCGCGCACTGCGCGGTTCGCGGCGGATGGCGCCGGCGGGCGCACCTGCGGCGCGCACACGCGTCCCCCGGAATAGCTGCCAGAACCAACATCGAGCTCAAGCAACGTCTCAAAACACTGCATATGAATCTTAGATACTTATAAAACCTATAATTTTACTAACCCACCAATATGTATTATTATACAATATTTACTATATTACCGCAACGGAGCCAGCACCGGTGCCGTTGCCACTCAAACTCTATAGATTCAGATTCCTCTCTCCTTCTTCTATCATACACTATCAATTTCAGCCTTCTATGAGCATTTCAATTTTTAGGGGGGGGTGGGGTCCCCCATTCAGGGGAACCCCAGGGGTACGTAATCTCGGCTACGGACCCGAGATATGTCACATCTTAACCTCATTCCACCTCCAAATTTTTTAACGCCAATAGATCAACTTGTAGCCCTCTATACGATATATATTGACTCAGAGGCGAGACAGGAGCCGGAGCCATGAACCAGAGTGCTGTAATCAAAACGAATTCCTTACACGGAACTCGTTTTCGACTCGCGATTCGATTC
>JABUQX010058008.1:27500-30000 GCA_015478945.1 Trachelipus rathkii
AGTGGAATTGGAGGCAAAGATCTAGGAATCAAAGTTCAGTTTTAGTAGAAACTGAACCGAAGTTTTGCCGTCAGAAGTAACTAGAAAAGTGAAATAGGAAGAAACAAAGTTGAGGTTGACATTTTTTGGAAAATGTTAGAAATAGCGTGATTTAAAAAAAAAAAAAAAAACAGAAGGATCATTATATTTTGTACGAAGTAAAGAGTTTCTTTTCATTTCAAGATGAAATATAAATTGCATGATTTTCTGGACTTTGAAAATGATAGTATATCTTGAAAGCAGCTTTTCACGGCAAATAGTACTAGAATATCCACACTAAAACTAAACCATAGTTTAATTTGAACTAAATAAATAAATATTGATAACGCAACCATCATAAAACACATTCAAAACACAGAAAATAGAAAAATTTATGAATCCTTCATCATAAAGAACAGTAACAACTTTAATAAAATAGCGGGAGAAGTAAACATAGACGCCACAGAGAATTTAATAATGAAAACCACAAGATTTTATAATAGGATCGATAATAAAATGAATAACTAACAACCACCTGATCGTTAAACTCCTCATCTTTTTGGAATCCTGGTAACGTAGAAGCTTCTTGTCTGATTTGTATCACCTGAAGAGGCCGTGCTGAAGGCGGCGAAAGCTAATGGGAATATAGTTATTATATTATATTATTATATATGTGTTTATGTAGAAGTGAATTTTAATAATTTTTATGTATGTTTGTAATAATAATAAAGTTTGAAATTTTAAAAAGTGTGTATATTTGCAAGGGCATTCGTCAGATAAATATAACAAGTTTAGAGTTGGAATCTATTTTTTGTCAAGTATATATATCTATATATCACTAATATATATACGAAATAAAAGTAGAATATATTATATAATATATATATATATATATATATATATATATAGGCAAGATGGTGATTGATTGGATTTGAAAGTTTGTAACAAAGCGTTTATGGAGGCTATAGTTTCGAGGGATTGGGGAGTACTCTTATATAACGGTAAGAGGGATAAGGTAACTGTAGGTATTACAGGTGAAATAGTTTATGGAGTGTTGTATGGAAGATATGTATGCTGGTATTTTGGACGAAAGTGTGCGTCGAGTAACTGAATGACTGATTGGGGAAGAACAAGGTGCGTTTAGAAATGGTAGAGGATGTGAGGATCAAATGTTTACATTGAAACAAATGATTGGGAAAATGAGGGAGGAGAAGAATAAATTGTATTTAGGTTTTATGGGTTTGCAACAGGCGCATGACAGGATTAATAGGGAAGCTCTATGGCAGGTGTTATTGATATATGGTGTTGGTGGTAAGCTTCTGAATGGAATCAAAAGTATGTATGACGATAGTGAAGCGTGTGTAAGAATAAATAGAGCCGAAAGTGATTGGTTTAATATTAATTAATAGCGGGTGAGGCAGGGATGTGTTATGTCTCCTTGGTTATTCAATTTGTATATGGATGGGGTAAAGAAAGAATTAGAGGAGGGGTGGCAGGAGATGGTATTAGAATAATGGAAAATGGAAGAGAATGGAGGGTGTCCTACCTATTATATGCGGATGATTTGGTTTTGTGGTGTGAATCTGAGGAGAGTTTGAGAGGATTGATAGAGAGATTTGGCAGGGTGGGTAAAAGGAGGGGTTTGAAAGTAAACTTAGATAAGAGTAAGGTTATGGTTGTGAGTGAGGACAGTCCTCGGTGTGAAGTTATGTTAGATAGTGAGCAGCTGGAAAAAGTGTCTGAGTTTAAATTTTAAGATATATATGTTGAATGAAAAGGGAACGGATGATGCAGATCGTAGTAGGAGAGTTGGGAATGGCAGGAAGGTGTGCTGGTGCAATGAAATCCTTGGTGGATGTAAAGGGACTAAGCTTTGAGTGGGCTAGGGTCTTAAGTAAGGGTATGTTGTAACCTGTGTTAATGTATAGTGTGAGACTATGATCTGGAATAAGAGGTATAGATCTAGATCACAATGTTTTCAGATGGACAATCTTAGGGGAGTGTTAGATGTGAGAAGATTTGATAAAATAAGGAATGAACGTATTAGAGAGTTGCGTGGTGTGAAAAAAGCGGTAAATGAGAGAATAAATGAAAGTATGTTGAGATAGTTTGGTCATGTGGAAAGGATGAATGATAGTTGGTTGGTTAAATGGATGTATATAGTGTGTGAGTGTGGTCGGAATCGACCAGGCTGGGAGGCTGAAGAAAAAAAGTGGATTGAGTCAGTAAAGGAATGCCTGGAGGAGAGAAATTGTGATTATCAGAGGCGAAAAGAAAGGTGCATAACAGGAGTGAATGTTGGGATTTTGTGAGGGGATATGGTTGTAGCCCACCTGGGTCAAGGGATGAACCCACATTGACGAGATGTCATAGTGAGGGGCCGCTGAAGTCCCGTGAAACTCTAAGGTTAATTTTTTTACTGCGAAGAGTTCTCACTAAATGGTATAAAGGGGGCGGTAAGGCTGGGCTTTCTTTTCTTCAT
>JABUQX010058009.1:12500-24752 GCA_015478945.1 Trachelipus rathkii
TTTTAAATTTTTAATGTTAATGCATGTATTTTTTCTTTTCATCAGCCCACATTAGCATTTTCCTTAGATTTCAATTATTTTGGTGTCGTAAATCTATTTATAGTTTTCTGTAACACTATTTAAGCAGTTTGCTAATTGGAATACTTCTAAAACTTTCTCTTTAAAAAATTTTTTGTTTAAACATTTTTACGTTTGATCCGCTTTAAATTCGTTCAATTAGCATTCATAACAATATTAGTATTTATTTTATTTAAATAGTCAATTACTATAATAATATTTATCATTTAATTTTAATAGTAATATTATTACAGTTTTAACACAAGTTTAGGCCTGTTTTCATACTAATTTTTTTTCTTCTAATGAATTAAAACATAAGTTTTTTTTTTTTTTTTTTTTTTGAAGAAAAACTATTTGTTTTAAATATCTGTATATTGTTGTGGTTTCTTTATAAATCATTGTCATTGGATTGTTAAATGTATTTGATACAATTACTACTACATCTATTACATTTTAATTACTACTACTTTAATTTTGTAGAAGTTAACTTTATATTAAAATATTTAGTTCATCAAATGATCTTGTTGCAGATTGGCACACACACGTTACCTAAATAGGAGAATTTAAAAAAATTTACAAAGAGAAACGTAGTTGGGATAATTGTTATTGCAAGATGAGTCTATATTACTTTCTCCTGTGTTTTGATTTTTGTTATATAAATTTATGTAAATTAAGTTGTTTCTCCCGTTACACTTAAATTTCATAAAATTGCTTCTCTCCCATTACAGTTAAATTCTTAGGATTATGTATTCCAGAGCTAGGTACCACTGTTAATTTCATATGTGTTCTGTGAACTAATTGGATATTGACTAATTAACTTTGTTAAATTTAATGAATGGGTGACTTCTGGCTAGGAGGTTTATTAGTTTTCCTCCCTTACTGCTTCTTATAGGTCCTACTCGTATACCTAAAACATTTTGTTTCTGAGAAATGTCTTAAAATGCCACCTATTTATTTAATTTTGCGTGTTTTAGTGAACGAGAAATTAAACATACCATAATAATTATTTGTTATTGAGATTGTTGCATGGTTCATGGCTTTCTTGTTGTAGTGCATCATATTGATGGCTTAGTCACTTAGAATATTGCTCATTTGGTGTGCACATAAAAAGAAGCTTTAATTGAATAAAGTCTAACAATCGAAAAATTTTAAAATGTTAAGAATATTTAAAAATGTTTAGACACTTGAATGTTCAAACCTGACTCTCTCTCTCTCTCTCTCTCTCTCTCTTCATCTAATAAAAAATGTATTGTGATACTTTTGTATTGTATAAGAAAATAATTTATTGAAATTAATGATTCATGTTCTCACATTTAATTTTTTTTTTCCTCCAGGCAAAAGAAGCTGAAGGTACTGACAAAACCGTTCCACAAAACATTCAAGAAAAACTGACAGAATTAACTCCAGAGTTGCTGCGGCCATTAACTGTTTGCCAATTAAAGGAGGTAAGGAAATATATAGTTTCAAGTTTATTTTATGAATCACACCATCGGTTGTCAAGAATAGTCACACAACTTCAAAAATTTTGAATTTTCAGAAGAGACTGGAGATGTTTGTCCATAGAAAAGTATTTATTATAATTCTAGTAATAATTTTTGGAGGAAGTTCAGTATGAGCTGCAACTTAAAATCATCTCCACAAAAACTTTGATTTTTGTATAGTTTATTGACAAATGAAACTCAAAAATCATAAATTATGAGGCTTGTCACTATTCTTGAAAACCGATGACACGATCTAGTATTCCATATTTTCTTAGACATATAAATTTAATAATAATTGTTAATATCCTGTAATTGCTAAAATTCGAAGTTTTTGAATCACTTCCTCTAGTTAAATCAGTATCATTGTCATATGTTGGTAAAAATCTGCGATAGGTAATAGCTTTTGTAGTTTTATTGTAATGGTACTCTTCCTGTATAGATATTTCTTTGATTCTATTCTCTTATGGATTGTTTTAGTTGGCCTCGCTTTGATTACTTTACAGCAGTGACCATTACCCTTAAATGAACTTGCACAGAGTCCAATGTTAAAACATAATTCCAGCTGGCGATATGACCGAGCGGAGTGGGTTCCTTTTCATCAGACCACAGCTATCCCACTTTCTCCCTTCAACAAGCGGTTTCCAAACATTAATGATGCCTTTAACTTCTTCCAGCAAGTTATCATTACAACAGCAGAAGCTTGCATCCCTCGATCTTCGGCAGGTAGGGCTTCGGCAACCCCTTGGTGATCCCAAGAGTGCACAAGCCAATCGGGAGAAGTAAAAACTCTACAGGCAATACAAAAGGACCCGCACCACCCCAAACATGATTATTTTTAAAGCAGCTGCAGCGAGATCTCGTCGAATTAATCGCCAAACTCGTAAACAATACTTTCGAACTTATATTTCGACTGTCAACTCCTCAACTCCCCTTTCTTTAGTGTGGAAAGTTGCACAGAAAATATCGCACTGCTTCAACAACTCTTCACCCACATACGATCTCTGCTCCAGCAACTGTTGCAGATGCATTAGGTTATAGTTTTGCTAGTTTTTTAATTTTAAAAGGTTTTTTTATAGTTTTGCTAGCCACTCAAGCTCTTCCCACTCTCCTGAAGTCTTTCAAAAATTGAAAATTAACACTGCACCGCTAGACTTTTCAACAGGCAAAGGGGAAGATTATACTTATAACCGTCTTGTTACACTTGCAGAGTATCAAACTGCGCTGGGGAATAGAAAAGACGGTGCCCTTGGCCCAGACAGGATTTCGTACTTTATTCTTCGCCATATTAATCCTTCTACATCATCTGTATAACAGAACCCGGATCTAATCCTCTTTTCCATCTGTTTAGATAACAACTTTTGTTATTCCTATTCGCAAATCTGGAAAGGATCCGAAGTTGGCGGACTACCAAAGACCAATTTCGCTGACCTGTCATACTTACAAATTAATGGAAAAAATGGTTTCGGGCTGCCTTCTTCCTTTTGCTGGAGAGTCGCCAAGCTTTTTCAAACTTGCAGTTTGGTTTCGACAAAAATCGTTCGAGCGCGGATGCCTTGTCAAAACTGGACCATGGCATCAGGGAAACCTCAACTGGTGGGATGTTTCTTGGTGTATTTTTTGACCTTCAAAACGCTTCTTATGACACAGCATGGAGAATTGGGGTTCTCCATAAACTCCACTCGTTCGGTGTTCGAGGACAGCTCCCTCTCTTTATTAAATGCCTTCTGTTCTGTCTGTAAACTAATCCATCTAGGTTCGTTGCTCTTCTGATCTATCACGCCACTTTATTCTGGGTGAAGGTGTTCCTCATGGCAGTGTTCTAAGTGTATTATTATTTGCTCTCGGATTCAATGACATCGCTCCCTCCAGCCCAGCGACGGTCATTTTTTTCTCTTATGTTGATGATCTGGGGCTATACATTGCCTAGTGCCAGACTCCTATTTTTTGAATGACAACTTCAATTAGCTGTTGAGAATATTTCACAATTGGGTAACTCCCATTTCGTTAAAATTATCTCACTACCAAAACCTCAACAGTACTATTTAGGAATAAAGGGGGTCGAAGAACATCACCTTCCTCCCAACAAAAATAACCTTATATGCTTACCCATTCCTGTACACTTCACAAGTCTAATATTAGGCCTTCATTCTAGATGACCCCTAGCATTACCAAATTTTCACATTAAACTCCTCCTGAAAACGACTTGGCATCGCGTGCTTGACTATTACGTCATCTCGCCTCGAATTACGTTATCTGGTCTCAAAATCTTGGGAGCGCTGATTGCAAGTCCCTTTTGCGTCTCCACATCGCCCTAATCGATCGAAGTTGGGACCTAGCTGCGTAGTATATGGTCAGGACTCCCCAACCCTAGTACACCTGTTAGACCCATCCAAAAGAGGTTGATCAATATATACTCCAAGGAGCCTTCCGACCGACCCCAGGTGGTCTTGGAGGTTTTAATCCGATGTGATGCCACTCTCTTTCGAAGGGAATACGTCCATGTGCACAAGTTATCTTTTGCTTTCAAAACCCCATCCATTGCTCTGACATCGATTCTGCGAAAGATACTCAGAATCCTCGCCTTACTGGCCATTTGCAAAAGTTTATAACATCCTTAACTTCCTTTAATATCCCTTTGCAAGGTGCTGCCGTTTTCTTATGATAAAGGGTACACACCTTGGCTATTACCTGCTCCCACCATCTGTACTGATCCTGACCTTCTCTCAGAAATCTAGCCACCCATGCCTGGTAGAAAGCATCATTCTTGTCTCATGCGCCAGTTCCGGTGCGATTTACTCCAGTATATTACTGATGGGCTTTAAAAATTAGGGGACAGAGTGGGTGCGTCTGGGTCTTTCCTGACTTCAACCTTTCCCCCCCCCCCCCTCCATGCTTTCAACTTTTACAGCAGGAATTAATGGCCTAATAATGATGCCCTCTCTCGAATTTCATTCCTTAACCAAGACCACTATATTGTCATTTATTCAGATCGCTCAGTGCCTTCCAAACGCTTAAACCCATTATTCTAAAAAACGCAATGTGGTATCGCTGTACAACAATTTCTTCGGCCTCTGTTCCACTCTCGTAAGGAACAAATCATTCTATGTTGTTTACCCCCTTCACTGTAGGGGTAACTAGCATTGCAATCGCGCGACAGAGAGCTTAAATGGCCGCACTCTTCTTTCGGAAGTGTTCCAGGTGATCCCGATTCGCCACTCGACAAGGCGCCTCATCAACGATTTACTATCCTGCTCTCCGACAAGGCTTCGATGCTCATTGGTAAGAGACTGACGAGTGCGTTTTCCTCCCACCGCGAAAGCCCTGTACACGAGTGGATACTTGCACGCCCGTATGGCCACACAATATTACTCACAGCCACTTATATTATCACAGGACCGCTCCCATCGCAAATTTTGCAGTTCGCCATACCCCACAATCGTTCGTCATATCTTCATTAATGTTCCCAATGACCCCAACTCATTGCTCTCACTTTCCCTTATATGGTCCATAACACCTTCTGAAAGGTTAATATCTTATCTGAATCATCCTACTTTAGCAGTAATTCCTATTTTTTTGTATCTTCAAGAAATTAATATTTTCTTTTGTGACTGAATGTTGATTTTGTTTATTGTATTTCATTCTCTATTTATAATGTAAGGATATTTTATATTTTCTTAGTTTTATTTATTCTTTGACAAATATTCATTTTGCACTCAAATTTTCGTGACATGTAAAATATGTTAAAGCCAGGCAACCAACCCATGGATGTTGATTATTCAACCCAGCAGTGTGGGCGCCTTTTTTTGTGAGCCGTGGTGGGTCCTGTACATTTTAATATATATATATAATATATATATATATATATATATATATATAATAAATAATATATATATATAGTATCATATATATATATATATATATATATACTATTATAGTAATATATATATAGATATATATCGAATTCATTACCTTAAATTTATCAAACTTTTTCAATACATAGTGAAAACAGTTGGTTGAAGAAGCCATTGAATCAATAAAAGGAGCTAAACTCCTTGGACAGAGGGTAGAGATAAAACTTCTGGAAAGAGATTGGAAAATCTTTGGTTTTCGGGAAGACGTCCCTGTCAGTGATAATGAGGCAAGTCGTTAAAAAAAATTTAGAGATAATAATTATTGATTTGGTTACTTGAAAAAACCCAGTAGTCTGTTTTTACAAAATGTATTTTTTTTTTTAATTATTTCATATCATAGAGGGATTGAGGGTAGTCTCCTGTGCAGAGTAAGAATGACATTATCAATCATGTCAGACAGTTTTATTTCCGATTCAATGGAGAAGAGACTTAAATCAGGCAAGCGGCACTTTGGCTGGAATAAATGACTTAGGTAGTTTTTGAAATGACTGACTCAGTTGTTTTGTTAGTTGTGATTAATTGCAAAAGTTAAGGGAAAAGTAGAGAGGCTGTAGAAGTTATTCTTGATTAGTTATTTATTTCTAAAGGTGCTCTAGACGTATTTTTACTATTAGGCCGGAAAACTAATAACATCTATGATGGAAACATTGTTTCACTGATAAATAATAAATCATATGTATATTAAGTACTAATTATATTTTTTTTCTTGTTTTTGTATAGTTCTGAGAATTTTTTCTTAATCATTCTGCTTTCAATAGTAATCCGTCGCTTTAGACCAGTATTTTAAAATCCAAATTCCTTGAAACTAATAAAAAATCGGGTAATATTTTAAAACATTCATCAGAAATTGGTATTTGGTATTTTAATAATTTTGAAATTGAAACTGAAAGAGATGAAAAGTAAAGAATTATTATTTTTTTTTTATTTTTTTTTATTTTTACGAATATTTGACTGAAAAGTAATTTATTAAACATAAGAAGTGGAAAACTTGCTGTATTTTAACATCTTTTATTGTATAAAGTATTATAATAAAATTTAGTGTTAATTGTATAGTTAATCAGTTTTTCTAAAGAAAATTTGCATTAAATTTGATATGATCCCCTTTGTAGATTAGTCGAGTGGATTAATAAATTAAAAGGAAAACAGGACCACAGATGATTTTATTCTCTGCTGTGTCGTGTCTACTGTGGGGAGCATTTATAATTATTTTAGTATTTTTTGTACTTATGTTCCAATTCATGCCAAAGTACGCTAGTTAGATAGCTTTTATGCAGGTGCTTTGTTAGAGCTGAAATTTATTTCAAGAGGCTAAAATATTGGAAAAAGTTGAATAAATGTCCAAAGTTGATTAGGTAGCTACTCTTTCGTTAAGACACATTCTACAATCAGCTTAGCTTTTCTTGTTTCTCCTTTATATCAAATACAAAAAAAGCGTTTATTATTGTTTATTCGTAATAAATGAGCGTTTTATATTGATTTAGATTGTATGGCAACCGTTTTTAATTAAATAAGCAAAATTAGATAATTTGGAGTTAACTGTGATTGTGTGGAAGAATATCCATAAATGTTTTTCAAATTTTAAGATTTGGCTTTTCAATGCAAAAAGTATTAACCGATTTTTTGGGTAGAGTATATAGTCATAATATTTTTGTCTCAGAAATAAAATAGTAAAAATTAGAACTATAAGCCATTATAACCTTACCTTTCATTGATCATATATTAGTATTTATATATATTTAAAGTATTAAATGTGGGACTACCCTAGAGACTGTAAGTCTGAGATATTATTGACTGACTTGGGCCTACAGTATGTGAATGTGGTAATTCGAATACATATATGTTGACTTTTAAGAATTAGTATTTTACCCATTTTAAAAATTTTAACTGTGGTAGACTGTAAAAATTTAAATTGTTAGGTCTTACAAGCATATTATATGTAAAGCTCCTTGTGTACGAGCGCTTAAAACGCTAGTTGAATATGTTCCATCTATACAACCGTTTGAAGTGCTCATATAGATGGAAGAATATTCTACTCATTGCATTTTATTGCATAGGACAACAACGCCGTTCTACGCACTTTTGGTGAGGAAACTAGGAAGAAGTACTCTCACGTTGACCTTATTCACATGATTGGTGGGGTAGATGCCAAGAGAGGTTCTGCCACTGCTGGGGGTAGAGGATATTACTTGATGGGTCCTGCTGTATTTCTTGAAATGGCTGTGAGTCGACTGGCATTAAATATGTTGTATGATAAAGGTTTTAATCCTCTAACTCCTCCATTCTTTGTTAGAAAAGAAGTTATGCAAGAAGTTGCACAGCTCTCACAGTTTGATGAAGAACTTTATAAGGTAAATAATTAATTTTCTATTTTATTCCCTTCTGAGATTTTTCCATGCTGAAGTGTAAATTTATTATCCACTCTGTTACTTAAAATTATTATTATTAGGTTACGGGAAAAAGTGATGGAAATCCTGATTCAGAACCAACTGATGAAAAGTATTTGATAGCTACATCAGAGCAGCCAATTGCAGCATTCCATAAGATGAACGGATCGCGGACGGAGAGGCTCCGTTGCAGTCCTCCTCTTCCCAGATATTCTAGAGTATACAAAGTCTCTTCTTCTTTAATAAAAAATTATCGTTTTCTTTTCAGTGAAAGCTCAAATTAAGGACTAATTTTGTAAAATTTTTGTTTTGTTTTATAGGTATGCTGGTGTTCTTAGTTGCTTTAGACAGAAGTGGGAATCTCATAGTGAATACCAGAGAATATTAGGGTTCATCAATTATCAAAGGTAAATTAGTTTTTCTTTTTTTCTCTGTAAAACTTTAAGACTGATCTTTAGTATATATATATAATATATATATATATATATTATATATATATATATATTATATATATATATATATATTATATATATATTATATATATATATATATAATATAATATATACTTATAATATATATATAATATATAGATCTATATAGTTAAGTATGCAGTTAAGCATCCGCATCGCGCACTTTGCCTGCGGATGTTGCGCGGTATTTATTGACCGAGATTGATAAAGAATTTTATAATAAAATACTTAAGTGAATCTGAACGCAAACTTTAAGAGAAAAGCATGGGGGACTCGACTCAACTCTGTAATGATGACTCATGATCGTCACTGCCTAAGTTCATAATAATTTGATGGCAACACGAAGTCAGTCATATGAGATTAGGCGATTGCAAAAAAGAATCAGCGCCTCTACAGCGTGTGGTCTCGATGTATACATTAATCTCACGCTAAGAAAGCATTTTTTTGAACCATCTTCAAATTGAAAATGATGACGGTTCTAAAAAGAATGAAAGATTGTAATAAAACTCGAGCTAGAAAAAACGCTTTGGTTCCTGTGGAAAATAATCGATCTATCACACTATTGCAACTTTACGTAGATCCCCCTCGTTATTAAAAGGAGAGTTTTTTTGTACAATATTAGAACAAGTTAAACGTCACTTTGTTCAATCCGAAAAACTCAATCGAACAGTCCATTAATTCTTCACCCATTAAAAGGAAAAAAGAAATCTACAAAACCAAACCTCATACAAGCTAAATCAGAACAGATTTCACTGGAAGAACTTTTAACAGTGCCAGTAGGATGAAAAACACACGCAATTACCAAAAGATGGCAGTTCAAATGATTGAAACTATCACAAGAAAAAACCGAACTTAAGATACAAATGATGAAATCATCAGTTGGTGAAAAAGCTTTAAAGCAAATGTTACCCACATTTAAGTAAAACTTGAAGAAAGTACTTGGCCGTCTCCAACTAGTTTCGTGTGAAGAAGTATTTAGCATTGCTGGGCTCAATATATGATGAAAAGAGAACAGACTCTCAGCCAAGAAAGACAGAAAAATTGATGTTCTGTAAATATAATCTTGTTTATAACCACAATAATAGCCATATTCATTTTCTAGTACTCTTAATTACTATTAAGTCGGATGTTGAGAAACAAGTTGCACCCATGGATGTGAGTTTCGTCTCCAGCCGCACCCTTGGGTAACAATGATATTATTAATCAGATTGTCGGCTAAAACTCGAAATATATTATGCCTATACTATATATTAATATATATATACTATGATATATATATATATATATATTATAGTATATATATATATATATAATATACATATATATATATATATATAATATATTATATATATATACTATATATATCAAAACCTGGCTCCGCATCCTCGGATGCGAAAAAATGACATCTGCTGAATCACTATATATACATAGTATATATATATATAATATATACTATATATATATACATATATATATATATAATATATATATATATTTAATATATCTATATAATATACGTATAATATATATATATATATATATAATATAATTTATATATATATATAGTATCATATATATATATACACATGAAGGATTATTTTATTATTTTTTAGTAATTGTAATCCCGTAGTAATTGTAGTTTTATGAAATGTGTAGTATTAAAATAAATTTAGGAATAATCACAATTATCTAGATAAATTAATTAATTTTCAAGAATAATATAAAGATTAGGATGTATACTTTAGCTTTAAATTAATTATGCCTTTTATAGTTTTATTTTATATAGTACGGAAAATAATCATAAGCATATCACACCCAGGTGGAACAATTCTGTATAACATCACCACATGATGGGGAATCATGGAAGATGTTGGACGAGATGATCACAAATGCAGAAGAATTTTGTAAAGCTCTGGGGTTGCCTTATAGAATAGTTAATATTGTTTCAGGAGAATTAAATAATGCAGCTGCGAAAAAACTAGATTTAGAAGCGTGGTTCCCTGCTTCAGGTATGTTTACACTTTTTTACTTATTTTTCTGGTGTATGATAGTAAATTATTTTTCAGATTTTCGTGCGTTTACAATAGTTTACTGATTAAAAGTTTTTATATCTTCTAATACCTACCACAAGATTAAACTTGAACCCTTCAATTAGTTAAAATGCTTTGTTATAATTTTTTTGACTGATTGATTAGATATGTAACACCTTATTTATCTACTAGTATACTTTATCCCTCAAATTGACTGCCTCTTCTAAATCTGTAATAATCATAATCCTTTAGGTGCTTTATGTTTTATCATTATGTGACGCTTTAGATCCTAATTTTTCACATTATTTGATTAAACAGTAATTATTCTTTGAGATTAACAAGCGTTTCATTTGACAAACATTTAGATACTTTTTAATAACTTTTAATAAAGAAATTTAGCTAACTCATTTTCGTTATAGGCATACTGCATTTATAATTTATAACTTGAATATTAAAACAATAATTTTTTTTTCTCTAACATGTAATTGCTAAAGCCGTTTTCGTTTTGGCAATATTCTTACGAATTCTTACGAAAAATAAGAACGTTCTCAAAAGAAACGTTCTTTTGTCAAATTTGAGAAAATTTGGATAGTATTCTCACCAAACGTAAGAATTGTAAAGCCGTAAGACTGCTATTTCCCTATCTTACCGAAAAATTCTATCTTACGTAAAATGTAAACAAAGAAATGATGGCAGAAAGCAGTCATGAATTTTTTTTCTTAACTTTTTTTTACAATGGAATCAATTTTTTATTAATGACTTTAAGAGTATAATGTTGACAAATATTTGTACGTGGATATAAATTAATATTTAATTTTCCTAAAATATTCATAAAAAATGCAATGAAATGTTTTCACTACGTGTAGCGCCCGATGCTTCTTGATAAAATGGCTTTAATTTTCAGCTTGCCAATTTTCGATGAAAAGATCTTTTACAATGATGAACTCTTCATCGTTTTTTTTTTTTTTTGTAAACTGAAAAACTAATATATTTATTATATATATATATAAATATATATATACTATATCTATATATATATATATTAAATATATATATAATATATATATATATATATATATTTATATATATATATCTTCTTCTTCTTCTTCTGCTTATCTTCCTTATATTTTCCCTAGAATGGGAGTAAGGGGCATTCTCTATATAAAAAGCAGTAGAAGACATGACACAAGTCGAAAACGAAAGCCAGCCTTACGCCCCCTCAGCTCACCATTAAATTTATATTATCGGCAGTCGAGAAAAGTCCACCCTAAGTCTGTCATGGTGACGAGCGATGACCCTCACTATAGATACGACATCGTCAAAGTAAGGGGCATCCCTGGCCCAGGTGGGCCACACCATACCCTCTCACACAATCCCCGCCATTCACTCCTGTTATACACCTATAATTCAACGTCGCCACAACTCCGTTACCATTTCTCTCTTCAAAACAATTCGTTACTGACTCAATCCACTTTCATTTTTCACCGGGTCTCCCAGCCGTCGGTTCCCAACACACTCGCCACTTATACATATCGCTTAACCAACGACTATCATTATCCTTTCCATATGACCAAAACCATCTCAACATACTTCATTATTCTCTTCATTTACCCCTTTCTTTAACACCACACCTCTCTCTAATATACTCATTCCTCTCTTTATCAGTTCTTCCACACCTAGCACACCCCTAAAGATTGTCCTCTGAACACATTGAAAACTTTAGATTCTAACTTCTATTCCAGACCATGTCTCACTACTATACAATTAAACAGGAGTCAACAACATACCCTCATGTAAACCCATAGCACACTCAAGACTGGAGTCCCTTTATATATATATCCTTCCTGCCATTACACAACTTCCTACTACACTCTGCATCGTCTTCCGTTCCCGTTCTCATCCACATGATACCCTAATCT
>JABUQX010058010.1:0-29338 GCA_015478945.1 Trachelipus rathkii
TGTAGGAGTATTTCGAGAAAAGACATTTCGAGTCGAGTCGAGCCGAGCTGAGCCGAGCCGCGGAGTAACAAAGTTTTTGTTTGAGCCGGAGACGGATCGAAAAATCTGACCTACTATAAAACAAGCGGGTCCGGAAACTGATCCGAAGCTGGAGGGTCAAACTTTTAAAAAGGTAGAGCCACAATTATTTATACTGTAAAAGCTAGATTAGGCAATACATAATTATACTGTTACAATAATATACTGATACCTTTTGGTATCTTACTTCAGATCAAAGCATATGAATCTGAGGTTTGCAATATAAATCTCATCATTTTGGCAAATATTCTTAAATAATCTATAGGCTACTAAGTCTAAATGTGCAACAAAACTTAATCTAGGTGGACTCCATTCGCCGCCGTCATTTTCCTACTTTACGATCCTTAACACCTTCCAAAAGATTATCCCATATCTTATCCGAAATTTCACCACTTTCAGTAGTAATGCTATTTTCTTGTTTTTTTACAAGAAGTGAATATTCTCCTTATTTAATATTGATTTTGTATGAACACTGGACGTTTATACCTGCAAGGATACACTTTTGATTAGTTTTTGGTTCTATTTTTAAGTGAGCGAATATTCGTTTCTCTATTTAAATCTGTTTTTTGACTGTTTGATATAGTGCAGCTCATGGGACCCCGCCATGGCTGTGATTTACATTTTTCAACCAGCTGATGGCGCTTTGAGGCAGCAGTGTGTAGGGTCGCTGTACATAAACTCAAAAAAAACAAAATATATTATATATTATATATTATATTATATATAATATACTATAAAAAATAATATACTTATATATATATATATATATAATATATATACTTACTATATATATCATATATATTATATATATATACTATATTTTTATGTTTCTCTCTCACTGAATCCATCTTTAGTTATTTTTGACTTTTGTATTTTATAATTATTGATAAAATAAATTTAATTTTAACATTAGAATTTAGACAGTAATTATATCCAATAGATATGAACATTTGAAAAATGGGATAATTTTTTTCTATAATTTTTCGGGGAAGAAATGTTATTTAATTGTAATAGGGAAACAAGTGTATGTTTTCCCACAAAATATTTTACTTTTATTTCTATTTTATATAATCGTAAATTCTATTTAAAACGAAATTTGTATAATGGCCGATTAAAACTTCGCTCAATTATATAATTTATGTAAGTAATATTTTACCAATATATATATATATACTATATTAATATATATATATATATATATATATATTAATATATATATATATATATTAAGTATATATTTATATATATATATATATATATACTATATTTAATATATATATATAGATATACTATATATATTATATATCCCGCAAGGGGGTATTGATTTTATTTATGGTGTTATGTTCTGATTGTGGAAGACTTGTTTACAATCTGAAGCGTGGCACTGTAATGGGAACCAATGCTAGGGGGACTATTCTGCATCCCTCCGGCCCAGCAGTAAATTATGGGCATTTGTTGTGCATATCGTTGACTTAGCATTTGCACATATGCTTTAATCTTTCCACCTTCACTTTTCTTTCTGATGTCTAGTTTTCCTCAAATCGTTGCCAATCTACAAATTCCAACTTCTTTATAACATTTTTCTCTCTCTGCGTCCTTTTTTTTTTTTTTTTTTTTTTTTTTTTTTTTTTTTTTTTTTTTTTCTGAAATTCAATTCAATTTCCACCCATAAATTGTATTTAATCTCTGATATAAGGATTGCCTCCCTTTTTCCCATCCACCAGGCCCCTTGAGGCTATTCGGTTTTGCCGTTCTCGCCGATGGGTTTCAGTTCACCCCACACTCTCCGCTGGATGAGTGAGGGTACAGTTGAAAAAACCGGTCATTTACGCTCACCTCCACTGGAGCCCCAATTGTAGGGGACCCGAACCTCGAGCTAACCGGCGAGGAGGCGTTCTGCACTTTGGTGTATAATTTTCTTCGGACTATTGCGCGAAGACTTATAGGTGCCGATGTGGTACACGGAGTGGGACCACGTAAAGTGTTTGGGAGGTCTTCCAGATAGCCCCAGCTCAGCACCTACCGAGGTGGCGGTCCGGGGTCTGTGTGAGGTTCCTCTGGACTGTGACCTGCTGTGGAGACGAGGAGTTACCCATTCCTTATGAAACATACAGCCTTTCCATGCCCTCCTGTTATAGTTGCTTTTATGTCTCATTTTGCTATTATTCTACTCAAGTCTGGCTCATATCTGCATTCCGAGTGACGAGCTTGTGGTAATATTATATGGAAGTCCTTAAAAGAAAAAGTTTTTTAAAAATTAAAGGTTGAGCTACCATCCTGCCGCTTACCCAGCCTGACCCTACCAGGGTCCCTACTACTTCTAGACCTTGTACCTATGCTTTGCTTTCTTCTTATACACCTGAGGGTCTTTCGCAAATTTCATCGATTCAGTCGACCTAGCCAACCCCGAAACCTCAGTGCCCCACGGCCGGGCATCCCGTAAAGTGCCCCCCGTAATGTCGTACTCATTCGTTTTACTCCAACGTGCCACCCCCTCCAGGAATGTCAGCGACATGCATTCCCCGAATGTATTTACATATTCGATCACGTACGCTCAAAACTTACTGAGCACAGAACCATTCCTCTTCGATAGGGCACAATCGAAAAGAGCCTAGGAGTGAAGACCTCCAGTTCACATTGTGAGGAATGGGGTCCATTTCTCGTAAAGTGCTAACGAAAGCAAAGTTTCCATTCTGTCTCTCTTAAACGTCTCATTGGAGATGTTTCCTAATTATCTCTTACATCGACTGAATTGACATAAGAAAACATCCTAGGCACTATTCTTGTTCCTATTCAGAAGAGACGAAGACACGCTTCATTTGGAAGAACTCACTACACACGAGGAAGATTTTCGCTCAACAAACATTTATACGATTTTCCCCTCGGCCGGGAAACTCCTGACAACCAATACCCCCGCTTTATTACTACTGACCTTAAACACCCCTTATCCACCTCCAAGTGTCAAAATAGGGTTCAACAGTACGTCGTTCGAACGTTTGATCCCTCGACCCAGACCGTTGCCTTCAAATGTCAACGAGTTTTGGCTAATCCCCGAAAAATTACTGTGGGGGACAGGAAAGACATATGCCCAATATGACTCGGCAGCAAATATATCTTCACACTCCTGTGACAAATACCCTAACTCGCAGCAACTGCAAAGACCCACAGTGCCTCCTCTTTCAAATGCCCGTATTCTTACCTGTTTGAACAGGGCGGTTGATACATAAATTGAGCTAGCGGAGAATTGCTATACGCGCCAGCTCAATTAAAAATATCAGACAAATCAAAATCAATCTTACGCCACAATTACAGCTACCCCCACGCCTTCCACGTGTAATCCGCCAACAAATCGCTAATCTAAGGTAGAACTCCTCTCTCTAAATTCCGCTGAAACTCCAGCAATACTGCAACCAGTCTCACCTGTACTGACCACACTACCAACTTCCGAAAGCAGCACAGTAAAGCAGCCCTATGATTCAATCTCCCGTCCCAGAGCATCAAACAAGCCTACTCCTGAGCGAGTTAACTCTACAACAACTACCAACTGAAAGCTAAGCTAGGATATCCAATACCAAAATTTGGAAAACACTTCCTGCCAAAGACACACCGTGTCCCATATTCACGCAAACTTGGTTCACCAAGAACTTACTGACAAGAGGACGGTCTCTTTGTTCCTTAATTCGCCTCCCACTATTTACTACAAAACCCTCGGTAAAAGTGTTTTAAAACACACAGAAAAGAACAGTAGCCAAGTTAAAGATTAATTCGTAAAAATATAGAGCAACCGAATTCTTAAACAATAACACAGTAAACCCAGACTGTAAAAAATAGAAACTCAGAAGAGACCTCGCCATAAGTCTGTCTCTGAGACAAATGCAAAGGCTTAAATAGACTGTACCCAAACAATCCCAACTAATGAACAACTCACCAGCCAATCATCTAATAGTCTACAAGACAGTTTTAGTTCCTCTGTTCTCATTTTCCTATAACTCTTCTCCCAGTTTTCCATTTATCACCCTCTCTAAGCGGATTCTACCCTAGACACGGTCTCCAAACCCCCCTTTTTGTTGATCGCAGTACACCTTTGACGAAAAATAATTCTATAGCTTACCCCTATAGGGCCTGCCAATATATATATATAGATATTCATATATATATATATTATATATATATATATATATATTATATATATATATATTAATATTATATATTATAGTATATTATATAATAAATAGTATTATATATATATTTATATTCAACACATATCATCTTGGGTTAGGATTTCGCCCTGTCGCATGGGCCAGCATATTTCTTTAACCCTTTGGCTTTCGAAACTCTTGATTTTCCTGGAGCACTTCTAGAAACCATCTCTCAGATTCCACTATGGTTTTTCGATCGCTAGTCCTCAGTGCAGGGGTTTTCAACCCTTTCAATTTGGGCCTCCAAAATCGTTACTCCCAGAGTCTCCAGAAGATCGTGTTTCTAGGACGCAAAGTTTTCCGGATTGCTGGTCCAGGAGTGTTATTCAAGCCAAAAAGAAAAAGTAACACTGCACGGGTTGCTAGCCCTTTACGCGCCTTGAACTGTGCGAGAATTCTTCCTTATGTCCTCGCTCGTCAAAATATCCACTTCTTCTTATATATATAAAATATATATTATATTATAATTCTATATATATATATATATTATATATATATATTATATTATATATATATATATATATATATATAATAATAATATATCATATATATATATAATACTATTATAAACTCGCGGACAATTCTAAGAGTCACCTTTTAATATCAATGTAACACTCTTTCATTTCTGGAAAATGGTAGACTAGGGTTTGGGTTTTTTAGGTCAATACCTAACTTCGGGTGTTTGCAACGGGGTTATAATATGTTATATTACCGTACTGTAACTACACCTGTATGAACTAAATTGTCCATAATAACGACAACCCAACCAAATATACGAAATCCCGAAAATACGTTCATGAGAGAAACATGGATGGCAAACAAACCAACTAACAGAAACAAACGCCTTCTGTAAGGTAGTAGCAGTTGGAGCAACAAGACTGTCAAACGGAAAGACAGTTTCGTCAGAGAAGAGGGCAACGTGCATAGGAGTTTCATACTGTCGGAAGCAGGGCCATTCTCAAGGACAGCGGGCCATAGCAACTGCGGGCGTTAAACCAACGACGTCAATCGAATACCTTCAGTTGGTTATCAGGGACACTGGCAACAACCGTAGATGGCATGTCCAGGTACCGAGGGCGACGTTCGAGAGAGATGACAGATTCCCTCCGTCTGAGCAGTGCTTTCGTTGATTCGTTTTCCAAACAAGCGTTTTACAGCGTGAACAAAGATCCGGTCGAGGTCAGACATGTGCCCATTTCCGAGCGTACAGTGAGAGACGACAGAATGAACGTGGATAACGATATTACAAGTTCTGCCATCGGCCGCTCTCCATGATCAAGGGAGCATCTGGTCTGCGATTCGTGTTTACGCACCTTGTCCTAAGATTCCTCACAGATTAGAGTGAGGATTCACATACATGGACCGCATGAGCGTCGGCGAAATTTGGAGACACTGCGGGAGCACTTTTCTGCCTTGCAATATTTATCCCCCAAGGACTTCCTTGAGAGTGACTACTGTGATGGTAGGGGCAGGCATTTGTTGGGGTGCTCGCACGGCATTGTATGTGAGCAGAGGAAAGCTAACGGCTAAAAGGTATGCGAAAGACATCCTTCAAGAGTATATAGTGCTTTTCGCGTCCTTCATTCGGCGTCCATTTATTTGTTAACTCCATGACAACAGGCCACACAGCAACACTGCCAACAGTCGTCCAACAGGTACACGTAACATCAGGTGGGATCAGCTCCTTGGCCATTCGAGAGTTGGCGGACATGAGTCCCATCTGGAACATGTTTGGATATGTGGATTTCAGTAGGCATGTTCGAGCCACGTGAACATGCCTCCGGTCAAAATCAGTGAGCTTGCAAACGCTTTACAACCATCCCGCAGAAACAAAATTTCCAAGATATTCATCAATGGCGCGAATCGCTCTGAGCGAAGTGGACAGGCCAGACGGGGTAACAACCCCTTAATTTAACACCTGTGTGCTGCATTCACATTGTAATTTGTATGAATATTGTTGGTTAATTAATTTTAAAAGTTCATTAAATGAATATTTTTTATCGCTTTATTTATTTATGCATTTAATTCCCTACACACTTGTCGTCTAATACGGTTCTGATACATTTTACTAACCTGTGGCAACACTCCCTAGTGAGATATGAACCAAATAAAATTTCAAACCTAGCTAGCTATTATCCGAATATTGAGAGAGTTAAAATCTATTATATTCGGTGATGCATTAACATTTGCCTGCGAGTATATATATATATATATATTATATATATATATATTATATATATAATATATATATTATATATATATATGTATAATATATTAATATATATGATATATAATATTATATTTTATATATATATATTAGTATATATTATGATAATCGCATCACTTTGATAAAAGATCTTACACTCCAAGGGATCGTGAGGCTACTCTTTGGCACTACCCCAAGTATCACTCTGGCGTATCCCGGGTACGCGTACCCCACTTTGGGGACCACTGGTCTTAATAATTAAGTTTCCATGAACAGCTCTAGACTCGATACGATGAACCGATTCTCTTCTAATGCTTCCTGCACTTCGAGAAGGTGAATGGAAAACTGTTCAACGTATACGTCGCAAACGTTCTAAACGTTCTGGGTCTGATGGACGGGCATGAAGATGACCAAGTAGGTCCCATTTTCTTCCCAATTTTCCCAAATCACGCCGACATGATTGAAGACTGGAAAAAATTCTCCAGAAATAGACCTTGCAATTCATCGAATCCATATTGGAAATCGATGTCGTAACCCCAATTCATTCTCAAACATGACCTACCCTTTCGGAAACCGTGCTTCCCCATTTCAATGGAAACACTCTATGCCCTCCCACATTTCTGAAATCTGCTGCAAGCGGATTCTGAATCTGCTCTCACTAATAAATATGAGCATACGAATGCTCTTCTATTAACCGACCAAGCCATAACCAGTTGGATTTGGTTGAATTCAACCTATCTCGCATTCATGTGAAACTCTTATCACACAAATACATCTGTTAAACTCCTCCCTAAAAAAGATGTTCATACAATCTTAAAAATCTTCTGGGTGTATACTACCTCTCCCCCCAGGTTTTTTTCCCTTCTCGCC
This sequence comes from Trachelipus rathkii, assembly GCA_015478945.1. NCBI lineage: Eukaryota > Metazoa > Arthropoda > Malacostraca > Isopoda > Trachelipodidae > Trachelipus > Trachelipus rathkii. The sequence continues at coordinate 7,354 of JABUQX010058010.1, forward strand.
GAGACCCACGTCTACAACTTCCCCTCCAATCTAAACCACCCTCTAGAAATTATCCCCAGTCACATAAAGATACTGAGCAAAGAGCTCTATTGCATGTACAAGGAGATAATTTTCCTTCAATGGAATTGTAGTGGCTATTACTCTAATTCTTCGAAGAACTTGTTCTAACTAATTAAATATGTCACCAAAGAATTGTTTACAGCGACTTCGGACTATGTCATCGTGACCTCTTTCAACCATCTGAATATAAAGAGGAGAACCTCTTATAGAAGAAGAGGTGACGGAAAGATGGAGCTACAGGAACTCATTCACAAATCTATCCCTATTCCCCAGTCCCTATCCAAACAAAACTCATGCAGTAGCGGCAAGAATTCAATTGTCCATCGACATTACTATATGTTACAATCTACTTGGCTTCAAGTAGTGAATTTACTAAGTTCGACTTAGCAGATCTTTTTAAACAGCTTCTGCTCGGTTGTGTATACTAGGCGACTTCAACCTCCGCCACCCTTATGAGGTCGACTCTTCACTATTCTAAGTCCAAGATCTAAATAGATCTCCTAACCCCCTATTTCCCTGGGATGCCTTAACACAGCACTCACTACTTATGAAAGTTTAGTACACACCTTTTCTTGATATCGATATTTCTTTGTTTTCTAATATACATTTTATTTAAATCGGTTCCGACTTGATTATTTATCGGCAGCGATCATTACACAATAGAATATAAATAGCTTGTTCCAGCCATGCAACCAACTCAGATGGCGTTATGATAGAAGCGGAGTCGGCTCCTTTTATCAGGCCAAGCTATCCTATTTCCCTTCAATACGATTTTCGACCTGTTTGGATGATGCCCTTTACTTTCCGAAAATCACTCTTGCACGAGGCTGATCCCGCTTTCTAAGGCAGCGGTTGGCACCCCTTGGTGTCCAAGAGTGCGCAAGCCCCGAGAAAAAGAAACTTAAGGCATACAAATAAAGACCCCGTTTAGACCCACAAACATGATATTTTCATAAAAGCAAGCCGAGCAGGATCTCGGCGAATTTATGCGCAAACGCACAGGGCGTGTAAACATATTTTTCGAAATTACATAATCGACTGTTTCATCACAAGCTCCCTTTTCCTTTAGTGTGGGAAAGTTACACAGAATATCTCGTCGATCTATAACTCCTTGCACCCACAGTCTCCGTTATTGGACCTGATATAACTGATCACGATTCCGGTCCTTTGCAGGATGGTAGCGGATGACGCTTAGGTATATAAGCTTCGCTGACGCCATTCGAGTTCATTCCGCATACACTCGAAGCACTTTCAAAACTAGAGAACTGACACCAGCACTTGCGCAGACTGTAATTCAACAGCGAAAGGGAAGTATATACCTACCAACCGTCTTCTTTACACTTGCAGGGTATCAAACTGCACTGGCGAGTAGCAAAGACGGTAGCTCACTTGGTCCCAGACATTGATTTCCCGTATTATCATGCTCCGTCAATGTACATCCCTCAGCATCAACATTTTTGCTGGATCTATATAACAGAATCTGGATCGAACCTTTTCCACCATCTATTTGGACTAACAGCTTTTGTAATTCATCCCCAAACTGAGAAGAATCCGAAGCTCCGGCGATAACCCACACCCCGACCAACATTTTCACTGACCTTGCATACTGTAGATTATGAGAAAATGGTTTCAGCCGCTTTCTCCCTGTGGAGAGTCAGTCGCCAAGCTTTTTCAAACTTCCGGTTTGGCTTTCGCAAAAAACACGTCGACCGCGGGACCTTGTTAAAGCTAGACCATGACATAAGAGCCTTTTCAACTGGTGGGATGTTCTTGGTGTCTTCTCTTTGACCTTGAAAAAAGCTTACGACAAACGTGGAGAAACTTGGGAATCCTCCTTAAACATCTTCGCTCGTTTTCGCGACAACTCCCTTCTTTCATTAAAATGTCTTTTGTCAAAACAGAATCCATGCAAGTTCAGGTTTGTCTCTCATTCTGTCACGCCACCTTTCCTCTGGCCAGAGGCGCTTCAGCAGAGGTAGTGTTTTAAGGTTGTATACTATTTCGCTCTCGGATTTAATGATTTACTTGTTAACCTCTAATCCCAGCGACTGTCAATTTCTCTCTATATGTCGATGACTTAGCATTATACATCAGCCGGTGCCAGGCGGCCCTTTCTCGAACGGCAAACTTCAAAGCTAGCCTATTGAAAATATTTCCACAGTTGGGCTAGCTCCATGGCTTCCATTTTTCTACGCCACAAAAACACTCAGCAGTGCTCTTTTAGAAAAAAGGAATCGACAGAAACTCTGCCACCCTGTCTCCAGCGAACCTAACCTTTAATAATGGTTCGGCCATTCCTGTAACTTCACAGGTCAAATTTCTAGGGTTCATCCTAGATGACCACTTAACATATACACCGCATATTAAACACCTAAAAACAACTTGTCATTCGCACCCTTGATCCTGTTAAGTCATCTGCCCTCAGATCTTGGAGTCTGATCGCAAATCCCTTTACTCTTTACGGTTGCCCTAATCCGATCCGAAATTGGAATTATGGCTTGTGCAGTATATTGTCAGGCCTCCATAAACACTACTACAACCTGTTAGGATCATTCAAAACGAAGCGGATCGTATATCCAACTGGACGGCTTGTTCGATCGTCCCCCCAGCGTGAGCCTTGAAGTTGAATCCAATGTAATGCCACTATTCTTCGAAAGAGAATAACATCATGCATGCTACACGTTTATCTTCGATTTCTCAAACCCAATACCGTCTGCCTACACCGAGTTTCTTGGCAGGACGGGTACCTCAGAAAATCCTAATTATGCGCCAGTTGCAAAAGACGGTTCATAACATTCTTTAATTTCCTCAACATCCCTTTTCCAAAGGTGGCTTGCCTTCTCTTTTGACGAAGCGTAACCCACTTTGGCTATTCCCTCTCCTACATGTTGGCTTGGCTTGACAATCTCTCTTCAAATCTAGCCACTCCTGCTGCCCTGCTTTAAAAGCATCATTCTGTGTCTCACGCGCCAGTTCACGCAATGAATTTACTCCAGTGTTTCACTGACGGCTCTGAAAAATAGGGGACAGTAGTAGGCGCTTCTGCATGTTCCTTTCCTTGACCAGCAACCCTCTCCCATTACCCTATCCCCCTTTATGCTTCCAATTTTTACAGCAGAAGTTAACGGCTATAATGATTGCCCCTTTCTCGAATTTCTAATCCTTAACCAAGATCATTCATATGTCGTTTATCAGATTCCTCTTAGCGCGTCTACAAGCGCTTAAACCCTTATTCTAACAACGCAAATGGTATCAGCTAGATTCTACAACAATTTCTTCATTTCTCCACATCCGTAAGAAACAAATCATTTTATGTTCGACCCCTCTCATGTTCGGGTAACTGGCAATGACAATCGCTGACAGAGGAGCCAAAATGGCCACCTCCTCTTTTCGCAGTTGTTCCAGGTACATACCTAATGTGACTACAATTGGAAAAGGTCAAGCGACGACTACAACCTACCTCTCGACAGAGGTTTCTTTTTACGTTGGCAAAGAGTGAGCTGGAACACCCAAAGATGGGTGGGGAAGGAAGCTCAGAAACATTAATAGCAGAACTCGGTGAGTGTTCCTCCACAGACGAAAGCGCTTTACCATTGAGGTGATTAACCTTGCACGCCTCCGTATTAGGCCACACTAATATCCACTCGAACAGGTCACTAATAGTGTCACGAAGGGACCCTGCCTCCCATTGCAAATTTTGCGTCGCCCACACCCCGCAAATCTGTGCATCATATCTCATTGATTGTTCATTCTGGACCCTATTCCGCGTGTCGTTATTTTCTACTTTACGGTCCTCAAAGCTTCTGGAATAAAGATTATCCCATATCTTATCTGGCAATCTTCCCACTTTAGCAGTAACACAATTGTCTTGTATCTTCAAGAAGTGAATATTCTTCTATAGTATTTTGTGATATTAATTATTATATTAAACATTACACAATGCAAGGATAACTTTATTAGTTTTTATTTATATTTTGAACTGTTTATCGATTTCACCAATCAAATCTTTCTTTGACAGTTTGAAACATATATATATGACAGGGCCCTCTCATGGTGCTGAATTCAGCCCAGTGTGGCCGCTTCACTGTGAGCCGTGGATTTTAAAAACTCTAAAACTTCAAAAAAAAAAAAAAAGAATATATATATATATATTAATATATATATATATATATAATATTATATATATATATTATTATATATATATATATATATTACTATTATATATTATTTATATATATATTTGTGATGTTTCTAGCTAACTGGTAGAGTTGTAAAAGAAATTTCAAAGGTCCTTATCAACATGATTGAGTATAATTGCCAAGCCCTACGGTCAAAAGGCCCAACGACCCCCAGATACTCCTAACAACCCACCCTGTACATACGGTTATTTAGGGAGGGAATTGGGCTAACTAATGAAAAATAAATTAACTAAAAAACTAAAATTCTTTTTTACAGGACATTAAGAGTTTTTCCTTTCTAGCTATATAATTACAAGTACACTTATGTACGACTAAAGCCAGAGTGAAGCCCGTAGAGCACTCGAGGGAAGCCTACTAGGGAAGCCTTATATAAACTCCTTTTTAGATGAAGAAAATTTTGAGAACAGAAATTCCTAATTTGTTAGGAAATATGTGATACATATGCAATCCAGGATGTTAACTAACCTGGATTTTGTCTATCCATACAAAGCATCAAGCTACACGACATAATTTATGAATGTTACAAAAGAATATTACCACTCCATATATATATTTCCGCTCCAGTGCGCCTACACACTCAACCACTGTTTCACTTCATTATTTTTATAATTTACATGGCTATACACCAATAATACTCACTTCAACTAGGACTCAACGCTTTAGTTGACACCAGGGGGATGTAGTAGCAATAAATTTGCTAAATTGCCTTTAAAACTTGGGAAATAATGTAATAACAGAACAGGAAAACGGAGGTCAAGCGTGCGTGACCAGAGATTTCAAGTATCGAACAAAACAAAAGAGTGGAGCAATCCGCATTCAACATTTTTTCAATAATACCTTACTTCGTAGCAAATTACCTTGTAAATATCTGCCCTTGTGATTACATTCATATCAGCGTACGGCTATATACCCCCTTGCAGTCCCAAAGGCACGATACCTTAATCAAGATACCGTGCTGGCCAACCTATGAGCCTGCCTCGGCTCGATAACCTTTGAGGAGCCGGTGGTAGAGTCAGAACAGGATTCCGAACTTGGGAACGTGTCATCGGACGAGTTAGAACATCTGCACCTGTCGTAGGGGTGGCCGGAGTTGAGGAATCCTGTGTCAGAGCTGGAGTGTGAAGCGATGATGAGAAGGACCGCGAGGGTGGCGTCGAGTCGGTCGTATTGGTGCTGTTGGCTGAGGAGGAGAGTGTGGAGAAGGGTGAGGAAGAGGAGGTGGGGGGAAGAAGGAGGAAGAGATGGAGGAGGAGAAATAGGAATGTTAAAGGAAGGAGCGGAAGGAGGAGAAGAAATCGGAACAAAAGGCAAAGAATCTGGATCAAGAACAGCAAGTGGATTGGCCTCGAAGAAAGCTGGCTTAAGACGGTCGATTGAAACGACTTCTGTGCGTGTGGGACGTTAAATCGTGAAGAATTTCTCCTTCCTAAGCACTACAGGAAAAGGTCCTTCATACTTAGGTTGGAGAGCAGTGCGGTAAGAATCATGTCGGACGAAAACATGAGTGCAGGAAGAGAGATCCTATGGGATATAAGAATGCACCTTATGTGGACGAGTAGGAGTCGGTCTCCACGACGAAGCACAGCGCCTCAAGCAGGTAAGATAGGAAAGCGGATCAGCAGTAGAAGGGGGAGAAGACTGTGAGAAGAAGTCACCGGGAAGACGAAGAGGAGAACCATACACTAATTCAGCAGGCAGAACAGTGGCTAGATTCCTCTTTACAGCAGAGCGAATGCCAAGCATGACGAGAAGAAGAGCATCAGTCCAATGCTCTGGGTTGGGCTGGGCCATGAGAGAAGCTTTAAGTTGGCGGTGAAATCTCTCACAGATTCCATTTGCCTTGCGGATGAAAACTAGTAGTGTGGATCTTTTCAGAATCTAGGAGACGCATCAAATCTCTCCATAAGGATTCGAAAACGCGACCTTGATCCGTTGTGACAGAGAGAGGGACACCAAAGAGAGAAACCCAGGGAGCTAAGAAGGCATTAGCTATGGATTCCGCATTGGCGACAGAGAGGGAAATGACCTCGGTCCAACATGTGAACCGGTCTATACACGTAAGTATGTATTTCTTGCCACGAGAATGAGTAAAAGGACATACAATGTCAATATGGACACGCTCAAAACGAGCACCTGGAGGTAAAAAAGTGCCTAGAGGAGCTTTGGTGTGACGTAACACCTTAGATCGTTGGCAAGAAAGACAATTGCGGCACCGTTTCGCTGCGTCGGTATTCACATCAGGCCACACAAATGAGCTGTCACCAGTTTGCGTGACACTTCGATGCCGGGATGGGAAAGCGAGTGGAGATTGAGGAAAACAGCCTTACGAAACGATAAAGGTATGAGAGGTCGAGGAAATTCCTGGGACACATCGCACAGAAGTCTCTTCTCTATACCAGGGAGTTGGAGCCATTCCAGCTTGAGAGAAGAGTCTTGTGGAAGTGCAAGATTTTCTGCAGCCTGGCACGTCGCCATAGCTTCAAAGTCGATTGTCGGTAAGGCTGAAATCACATCAATTTCAATTCGGGAGAGCGCACCAGCGGTGAAGTTGTTCACTCCCGAAATGTGTCGAACATCAGTAGCAAATTAGGAAACATATTCAGAGCTGAAGCGAGCTTCCTAGGAGAGTGCCGTTCGTGTTTGGAAGACCAATAGGCGAAAGTTAAGAGGTTTGTTGGTCAGTAAGCATGTGGAATCTTCAACACCCTCCAGGAAGTAACCGAAAATGAACGGACGTCGAGACATCATGCAAGTAACTCCCTATCCGAATAGACTATAAGCGTGTTTCACGCAGGCTGCAACTTCCGGAGAGAAAAAGGCAAGTAGGGGACCACACTTCCGTTCAGGTGCTGCTGTAAGACACATCCGACGGCGAAATCAGAGGCATTTACCTAAACTCTGGTTGGAGCTGAGTCCTGTGGGTGGACTAAGAGAGTGGCTGGAAGCAAGCCTCAAAAGCTGACTGTGCTTCGGGAGACCAGTCTACTTTTGTAGAACTGCCTCGTGTTTAGAACTGATGAGAGCAGTTAAAGAACGAAGAATGTCAGCCCCCGACTTCAAAAAAACGGTGATAAAAATTCAACATGCCGAAGTACTGACCAAGTTACTTCTTATTCACGGGCCTATGGAATGTGCGAATCGCCTTCACACGCTCTGTTAGAGGACAAATACCCTCTGCATATATATACTATATATATAGTATATATATATATATAAATATATATAATATATATAATATATATATATATATATAATATAATATATACTATAATATATATATAATATATACTATAATATAATATATATATATTTTGATTTGCCTACTCAAGAATTTTGACCACAAGCCGCCACTGCTTTCTTGTCCTCCTCCAGCTCTGTCCCAATTCTTGTCCCCATGGATTGTATATGTTCATAGAGCGTACGTTCTTTATAATTTTCAGCATTTTTTCTGAGCCCTCTACGTAATATTAGTTATCTTCTTTATTTCTTTTCTTCATCCATAATCTATATTTCTTGTTTAAATTGGATATGGGCAATTTTACTTCTTCATTCCATCCGTTCTTTTTTTTTTTCCTCTACCAACCTTCTTCACACCCAACACATTCTGTGCCACTATTCCCATGTTCTCTTTAAAAATTTTCTACTTTCTTTTAGAATCGTCTCCCCAGCATGTTATACTATATATATATATATATAGTTATATATAATATATATATATATATATATAATATATATATTATATATATATATATATAATATATATATATATATATATATATAATATATATATATATATATATATATATATCATATATTGAATGTTGCAACAATATAAAACAAATTAATCTGATAATAAGTAATAACTGCTTGTTTTACATCTAGAAGATTGATTTTTTATGCTCACTCCAAGGGCCTCCGTCGGTGCCCCCAAAAGATCCAGACCCCCCCCCCCCTTAGTCGCCTCCCCTACCACACACACACACACACAACCACACACACCACACATATATTATTAATATTAAATTTATATATATATATATATATATATATATATATATATATATATATATATATATATATATATATATATATATATATATATATATATAATATATAAATATATATATATATATAATGGGGCCGGATTAACGAATCGGATGCTGTGTTACTGTTTGTTTGGCCTCAGTCAGAAAAATTGGTGCACCCCACATCGCACAAACATAAACATGTGGGAATAATAGAAATAGACTAATAGTATTTTTTTTTTACTGAAACTTTTTTTTAGAATATTTGTGTATTTTTAACATAATGAAAATACATTGTTTTAAAACAAATTGGGATATAAATTTACGTATATATATTTTTGCTTTGATTTAGAACACTTTTTTTCTACATTTATCCGCTGCAAAAAAATTTAATAATTACATCTAAAGTTAATTTGTGAAGCATATCTGCTTCTATGCAGAGTAGAGAAAGGGAGTCAAGTCTATCGTCAGAAGTTGTTGTTCTATTTGGATTTTGTAGTGTTTTAAACTGTGAAAAAGATCGTTCCGCAGAGCAATTCGTAATCATGAGAGTTAGAAATATACGTAACGCAGTTTCTACGTTTTGAAAAACAGACTCGATGCCGTCTTTGACGATTGTTTCGTGTAGTTCAAAATGACTGAATTTTATTTTGCCGGTATCAGCAAAATTTGACCGAATGTAACAGTGAAACTGGCGAAGTTTATTAAAGAGATGCACATTCAAATCATCTGGGTACGATGCAACTAAATGATCACAGCTTTGCTTATACTGTTCATCCGATAAGTCCATGTTATTTAGAAAGGAAAACATAGAAGATATTTGATGATATACTTTTCTTCTTCTCATCATTTGAGCTTTCAGTGCATCAATTATGACTTAAAAAGTGGATACAAGAAATTTATCTTTGCATTAAAAACTGTTTCTGGTTCACTCCCATCATTCACTTGTTTTTTTTCTAATTCGTCTTCGAGAGCGGACATCTTTATAACCAATATCAGGTAATATGTTTTTTGCTAAATCTTCAAATCTAACAAACTCGTTCCTCAAATTCTGCATGTGATCAGTTAGAGATTGATAAAGACGTGAACGTGTTTCATATCTAGTTCTTGTTGTTGAAGTGCTTTACTTGTGTTATGAAAGTGCTGTAAAATTTCATTCCATAAAACCAGCCTGAAAACAAACTCAGATTCTTGCATATTATTCATAATGGTTTCAACTTCTCTTATAGTTTCTCCTTTTTTTAGGCTTATCACTGTCGATGGTTTCTAAGGCATCCAAAATATTTGAGTATGATTTCATAACAGCGTCAATTGCAAGGGCATGTGCCTCCCATCGAGCTTTGAATAGGGATTTCAATACTTTTTCGTCACTTATACATGTTTTTAAAACTTGCCAGCGGTGAGTTGAAACTGAGAAAAAATTACAAAGTATTTGGAGAGTTGAGAAGAAATTTACTGCTACTTGACAACTATCAACTGCGTAACGCCCAGCTAAATTTAGAGAATGTTCTGTACAAGGAACAAATATGGCATACTGGTTTTCTTCTAAAACCTTCTGCTGCACACCTTGTAATGACCTGACATATTAGCAGCGTTGTCATAAGATTGACCCCTGCACTTTGAGAAATCCAATTTGCAATCATCCATCAAATATTGCAAAACTTGCTTTGCCATTTCTTCGCCGGTATGACATTTCAAATTGATTAAGGTTAAAAATCTTTCAATTGGTTTTCCATCTGCTGGTGACAAGTACCTGAGTACAACACTCAACTGGTCAATATGGGAAAGGTCAGGGATTGAATCAACTGACAAACTAAAATACTTTGGAGCTTTTACCTCCCCGACAATTGTTGAACGGACTTTGTCACTCATTAAATGAATAAGTTCATCACAAAATGTTTTTGATAAGTACGACGGATTGCCTTTACCTGAATTTCCCTATTTTTAAATATGAGTTGCTAAAAACGGATCAAATTTAGATACGAGCTCCAACGATCCCAAAAAAAAATTCACTTTGTAAAGATCCAAAGATCTCATTAGATCCACGAAAAGGTAGTCCACGCTCAGCTAAAGTTTGAAAAACTGCGACTACACCCTGTAAAACATGTTGCCAGTATTTACGTTCCTCATCTATCTGTTTGTCTAATTTGCCTGATAACGGAACTCTCTTTCTTCGAATTAAGTAAGATAGCATGGAATCTCTATGAGGTTGGCTGTTTTCATGATCTTCAACTACGTTAGGATTCCGCCAGTCACTGAACCCACCTTCAAAAAATTGATTCCCATTACGTACAAATAATTTGCAAACAAAACAGTACACTGATCCCTTAGACGGTGAATATAGTAGCCATTCTCTTGTGTGGTTTTCACCATTTGCTTTCTTGCCAATAAAAATATTAGCCGAACAAAAACGATTTTGTTTACCATTGTTAAAAGTCCGAAGTGAATTCAGGAAAGTCCCATTATGGTACTGACATTCATTTGGTCCACATTCTATCCAAAATTCCACATCATCAGCACTAAAATTATGCCAGACAAAACCATCACTTTCTCTATTATTTTTTGTTGGAATATGTTCTTGTGTTACATCCGAATCAACTGAAGTATTTTCCACTTGAGAACTATTCACTATTGTTTCCTGCACAGGAGTGCACTGTTCACTGTTGGAATCCAAATCATCAATAGTCGCGTCTAGACTGTCTTTAGAGCAGGAACTCTATGAAGGATTAACTTTGAAAAATGACGTTAACTTAGGTATTTTTTCTGAAAGTTTACTAAACTTTTGTTTCTTGTCTTCAAGGGCAGGATCCCCAATTATTGGGGATGTTTTTGGACCTCATTTTAGCCCCACCTAAAAATGGACATTAAAATAATCTTAATTTCTGAAAATTTTGAGGGGAAAAAAGCAAACCGCGCAGCTTTTTTTTTACCCATAAAACGTCATTTCCGGGTGTTTTTTCTGTGTCTGTAGTCATTGTTTCGGCGTTTTATTTTTTTCTGACAAAACCTAATTTTTTTTATATTTTGCGGATCATACATCCAACAATTTTTCCGAAATGACTTCAAACTGAAAATATGCATAGATGGGTCTATTACGGACACAAAATTGTAGTAGTTTTTTTGATTTTTGGAAAAAATTATCTCAGCCCAATGTCGAAATTCAAAAACCACTTTTTTTTTTAGCAATATATTCGTTGGTTTGTATGATAATTAGGTTAAGGTTAATGATAAATTTTTGTTAAATATACTATTTTAAGGTAAAAATAACAATGATTATGTTTACAGGTATGTTTGAAACCATAGTGTGATAGTTTACATTCTGTATGCAATGTTATAATTTACTTTTACTGTTGTTAAGTATGGATCTTTGTTTATGTTAGCTTTGTTTATTAATGCGTAAGGTATGTTAGGTTTGTCGTTGTAAATTAATTATTCTTAGTTCAGGTTAGATATGTTTTGCTTTATTATATTAAAACTTTGTTACGCTAGCATATATTCGTAGGTCAGTATATAAGAAACTTAGTTTTAATGTTATGTTTATCTCCAATAATGATACTCGAAACTATGCACTTAATCAATAAGATCAATAGATCAATAAGATCAATGGAAGGTTGGGTGGGGAGGGGAGTGGAGTGGAGGGACGGGTGGTTTGATTTAATGATTTATTGATTACTGCTTTAAAATCAAGTAAACTATTACATCTTAACTATGATATTCAAAGAACTTATTTAAATGTTATGTTTGGTTAAAACTTGTTATGTTTACAGTATGTTTGCATAAAACTTTGTTATGTTTGCCAATATTTGTTCGTTTGGGGGGGGGGGTTATGATAGTTAGGTAAAGTTTTTGTATGAAATTTTAGTTAAATATTTACATCTATGTAATGTAAAAACTTTGTTACGTTAGCATATATTTCGGTTGGCCGTATTATAGATGTATGACAGGGTTATGATAACAGATTTTTGTTAAAATATTACCGATGTTAATGTAACAATTAACATTGAAGTTAGAGATTCTGCTCGAAGAAAGTACGAATTAGGTTAAGTTTGTACGCTGTGCTAGTTACTTTTACTTTGTTAATCGTTAGTAGTTTTATTCGTACGTATTGTATGTTAGGTTTGTCCTGTACATTATATTCTTAGTTCGGTGGTGCTATGTTAAGCTTGTATTAATGTGAAACTTTGTTAGCGTTAGCATAATATATTCGTTGAATCAGTATGATAATTAGACAAGGTTAATGATAAACTTTGTTAAATATTACCAATGTTTATCGTCAAATAAACATTTGATATGTTAGAGATCTGCTTGACATTTGTGAATAGGTTACATTTTGTAATGTTATGTTAGTTAACTTACTGTTGTTAAGTATGAAACTTGCTAATGTTTAGCAGTTATTCCTTGCTTAAAGGGTTGTTAAGGTTTGGGTCGTTGTGCATTACATCTTTAGTTCCGGTGATGCTATGTAAGCTTTATTAATGTAAAAATTTTGCTACGTTAGCATATATTCGTTGATCAGTATGATAATTAGACAAGGTTATGATAAATTTTTGTTAAATATTACCAATCGTTAATGTAAATAATTAACATTGATATGTTAGATGATATGCTTGAACAAAGTGTGAAAAGTTACGTTTTTGTTATGCTATGTTAGTAACTTTTACTGTTGTTAACCATGGAACTTTGTTAATGTTAGCAGATTTATCGTGCTTAAGGTGTGTTAGGTTTGTCCTTGTACATTAATATTCTTAGTTTAGTGATGCTATGTAGCTTTATTAATGTAAAAAACTTTTTGTGTTTACGTTAGCATATATTCGTTGGTTAGTGTATAACGAGAACTTGTTTTTCATGTTATGTTTATCCCAAATGATACTCGGACACTATCCTCCCCACCCCAATAGATCAATAGATCAATAGATCATGGGAGGGCGGACAGAGGGGGAAGAGGTGAGAGGGTGGTTTGATTTACTGATTTTACTGCTTTAAGGGTTGTAATGTAAATGTTTTTAAGTTATGAAAAACATAAAAGAATAAAAATTTAGTAAAAACAGAAAATGATTACAAATAAAACAAAAATAAATAGAAAGTTTTTGTGTGTGTTAAACAAAATATATACTGAATCAATGAATCATAAATGAGGTGGGGAGGGGTGGGTATGGTGGTTTGATTTACTGATTGAATGATTATTGCTTTAGAGTGTGCAAAAACGTAAATTTTTACGTTATAAACAAAAAAATAATAGCAATTTATTTTATATTTTTTTAAACCAAAATAAAATAATAGAAAATGTAAATAAAATAAAATTTGAAAAAAAATCAAAAAAATTTATAAGTGAATAAAAAATTTACAGGCATCGTAGATTTTAAAAGAAACATATAATATAAAAAATCTTAAAGAAAATAAATTCAGTATACATTTCAGAACAATAAATGGGATTGATAACAATGAAATGTCGGATTCAGGCTCAAGAAATGGTCGGTCACTCGGCACCGCACTCGGCTTCCAGCACGGTGGTCGTAACCAACGATCAACTCCTCAGTCCCTCCTTCCTCCTTCCTCCCTTCCTTCCCTCTTCCTTCTTCCTACGTCTTCCTTCCTTCGTCTTCTTCTGTATTGCGCTCCGTGCATTTCTTGTGGGGACCCCCCGGAAGGGGGTTTCCCAGACACCATCTACGAACTTACCACCATCATATTCGAGTTCTAGAACCTCATAAACTTATATTTTGATACCAATATGGACTAAACGAATATTTCATAAACGTCGGCACCGCACCGGCTCAGCACCGGTGCCGTTGTCAGCACCAACTCCTCTGACTCTAACTCCTTCCAACCTCCCTTATTTCGCCAAATCCGACCTCCTACTCGATAATCCACTTCTTTTTTGCATTCTGTTAATTATTGGCACCCAAAATAAAAATAAATAAAAGTTTTTTGGTGTTATTTCATCCAAAATGGTCTGCTTCACTAGATGATTCTATCATGTGGGATGGGGAGGTGGGTGGGTGGTTTGATTTAACTGATTTACTGCTTTAGAGTAATGTAAAAACGCAAATTGTTTTACGTTATAAACATGGAAAAGCATAAGAAATTTTAATAAACAAAATGTTTAAAGCAAATAAAAACAAAAATAATTAAAAGTTAAAAAAGAATTACACAAAGCATAAATGTAAAATGAAAAACTTATAAAATTAAGTTTCAACATATAAATTTGAATGTTTCAAATTAAAAGAAAAAAAAAAAAAAAAAAAAAAAAAAAAAGTTATCAACAAAAATAATTTCTAAAAATAAAATAAAAAAATAATAAAAAAAAAAATTAAACAAAAGTGTAAATGTTAAATGATAACTTATAAAAAAAATTTTTAAAAGAAACAGTAAAATAAAAATGAATGAAAAAAAGGGATTAATACAAAATAATTTTCTAAAATAAAATAAAAATAATAAAATAATAAAAATTTCCTAACAGATTACAAAAAAAAAAAAATTTTAAATTGAAACAAAATTAAACACAAAGAATAAATGTAAAATGAACTTATAAACTAAAAATAGCAAACAATATTTTTTAGTTGACGTTCATAAAAAGAAAACGAGATTTGAAAATAAAAATGTCAGTCTGAAGGCTAGTGAATTTTAACTAACTCACACCGCACGGGCTCCAGCGCCGGTAACAGGCTATGGCTCATTTGCTCCAACACACACATGAGACTTCTTCTTCTTCCTCCTTCATCCTTCCTTCTTCTCCCTTCTTCTTCTGTTTTGCGTTCAGGGCATTTGTTCTGGGGAACCCTCCTCCGGGGGGTCCCCAGACACCCTTTACGAACTTGCAACCATCATATTCAAGCTCTGCGACCTTATAAACATATATTTGGTACTAATATGTACTACTACAAAACAAAATATTTATTTACTCAGCACCGCACGGCTCCAGCACGGTGGGCAGATCAGTAAAAATGGTAATTAGACACGGGTATGATAAATTTTTTTATAAACTTACGGATGTAAAACTTAACAGGTCCTATATATTTTTGAATATGTTAGAGATATGCTTGAAAAAGTGTGAATAGGTTACGTTTTTGTATGCTATGCTAGGTACTTTACTGTTGTTAAGTGTGGAACTTTGTTAATGTTAACAGTTTATTCGTGCATAGGGTGTGCTAGGTTTGTCGTTGTACATTATATTCTTAGTTCAGGTGATGCTATGTTAGCTTTATTAATGTGAAAGCTTTGTTAAGTTAGCATATATTCGTTGGTCAGTGTATAAAGAACTTGTTTTCAATAGATCAATAGATCAATAGATCACAAGGATGGGGTGAGGGAGGGTAGGGTGAGTGGTTTGATTACTGATTTACTGCTTTAGAGTATGCAAATGTTTTAAGTTATAAGCATAAAAAGCATAAAATTTTTAGTAAAAGCAAAATGTTTTAAATAAATAAAACAAAAATAAATAAAAAAATTTTAAAAAATTAATAATTTTTAAAACATAAATAATAAAATTTAAAAAATAATTAATATTTTAAAATAAGACCTTGAGTCCCAACTCAAGCTCCGTGCTCTTCCTGCTTTTAATATTTTTATCTTCCTTTTCTGTGTACTCTCCAAAATTTTATCTTTCTATGTCAATTTCCAAGATTTTGGGGAATAGCCCCTACACCATGTGAGGGTAGCAACACGTGACTTCGTGTGTGACGAAGTTACCTTATAAAAAAGGTGTATGCCAAGTTTCATCTTTCTATGTCAATTTCCAAGGATTTGGGCACAGCCCCAACACCTTGAGGGCGTAGCGTAATGTTACCTCGGCTGCACTAAAGTCATTTTCATATCATTTTCAAGGTATTACGGCACAGCCCCAGCACCGTATGGGCATACGGCCCTTTACTCGGCTTACATGAGGATACATATCAAGAAAGGGTGTATACCAAGGTTTCAGGGATTCTACGGGTCATTTTTCGCCTACTTGAAGGGGGCCAGCACCCCTCTAAAGGGTGTACGGTCATTCTTCGGATGCAGCGAGGATACCTTATATAAAGGGTGTATACCAAGTTTCATCCTTCTACGTCAATGTTTCAATGTTTTGGATGGTTAGCACCCCTTCCTGGAGGTGCACGGACTCATAACCTCGTCTACGATGAGGACACCTTATATAAATGAAGATTGTATACCAAGTTTCATCCTTCTCTGATCATTTTCAAGGTTTTGGGTGGGCCAGCAGCCCCCCCGGTGAGGTTACATCACCTCCTATGGAGGTGTCAAAGTTGAGAGATGATACGCATGTAAGCAAACTCTATCCGAATGCTTGGTGCGGTGAAGGTGCGGAGCGGGACTACTGCGGGGTGGTAGCAATGCAACAGAACAATCAATTATAACATACATAATTAAAATAATAATAAAGAATCCAATCACCTAGGTATTGATACCTAAAAATTTTCGATCCACCATTATTTTTGTGTGTGTGTGCATCTCGCCGTGCGGTAAAGAATCGTCGATTCGACTGCAAATCGATCCCCTACGTTCGGTTTGGTAAGTTCGGAATCGGAGTCCGTGAGTCGATTGCGGAGGCCGAAGTCCGGAGCCGGAGCGCGCAACACGCAAATACGCAGCAAAATAAAAAAGTAATAGATAGAAATAAATAACTAAATAATAAATAAATAATGATAAATAAAAAGAAAATAATAATATAATAATAATAATAATTAATAATAATAATAATAAAATAATAAATAATAATAATAATAATAATAATAATAATAATAATAATAATAATAATAATAATAAAATAATAATATAATAATAAAAAGAAGAAGAACGAAGAAGAATGAAGAAGAAAGAGAAGAAGAAGAAGAAGAAGAAGAAGAAGAAGACAGAAGAAGAAGAAGAAGAAGAAGAAGAAGAAGAAGAAGAAGAAGAAGAAGAAGAAGAAGAAAATAAATAAATAAATAAATAAAAATAATAATAATTACGACCAGATAAGCTATCAGAAAACGCACCGCCGTCGAAAAGTGAAAGTACTCTCACGGAGCGTCTTGACCGTGGCTAGCGCTCAAATTCGCTTTGGAACTATTGACACACTTTTACAGAAAAACAATTACACTATTTGGAATCCAGCCGTATATAAACTTATTATCGACTGTAAAAAAAAAAAAAATCTCGAAAAGTACAACACTTACCAAAAAACAAATTACATATTTGAAATCAGCGTATAAAGCTTATTATATGTAAAGTCGTTTTATGATTTAAAACTAACGAACACCCTAGAGTAGACCGCATAGATATCAGTTGTCGGGGTCTCTCAGCCTCTAGGTGGACGACGATGGAAATATATGTTTCTTGAACTTCAATTTTTAGGGGGCTCGAGCCGATGGGGGACAGAGGGGGACGAAGTCCCCCCGTCGTCCACCTAGAGGCCGGGAGACCCCGAAAACTGATATCTATGTGGTCTACTCTAGGGTGTTCGTTAGTTTTAAATCATAAATTGATTTATTTTACACTCTGGTATACGCTGATTCCAAATATGTAATTGGTTTTTCTGTAGGTGTCATACTTTTCGAGATAATTCTCCTGGCCCTTTTCTGGAATTTTATATATATATATATATATATATATATATATATATATATATATATATATATATATATATATATATATATATATATATATTATATATATATATATATATATATATATTTATAATATCATATAATATATATATATATTACTATTATATTATATATATAGCATTCTGACAATTTCAAAATCCTATTACGAAAATTAAGAATATTTATAGAAAATCTAGCTTCAGTGAATCAGTATTAATATTTAATAAATTAATAGTTCGAACTTTTAACTGGATAGATCGAATCCAATTACATTTTAAAAGGGAAAAAATAACTCAACTTTTTCTAATCTCTAAATTTTGTATGGCGACTTGGGTTTCCAATTATTAAGGTAACTGTTTATCGTATCGTATAATGTCACAATTTTGCCATTTTAATTGATCTATTATTTTATAATTTTAATAGCATTATTAAAATTGATATTAGTAGTGCAGAGGGGTGTCACCCCCGTATTTTATAAAAATCATAGGATATATATACTCTAAAAAAATAATGAAAACGAAAATTGTCGCTCTCTTTAGGCAAAAAGTTACTGTCATTTCATAGTTGATTATCAATCTAAGAAACATTTTCATTATCCATTTTTTTTTTTATCTTTAAATCACAGGAATATACTCTAAAAAAAAAAAAAAAAAAAAAAAAAAAAAAAAAACTAATAAAGCTTAAAAAAAAGCTAAAATGATTTAAGTCTTTAGGAAAAAGTTAGGGCCTCTCAAAGTTTAAAATTTTCCCATAGGCTTATAAAAAAAATTAGTGGGCCTCGTGCTCAGGGCCATCCTAGTTCAGGTTATAATAAGGTTTGTTAATTCTACATAGATTTTCTCTGTGTATAGGCCTACCTAGCAAAACCTATCATAACCTGAACTTGAGGGCCTGAAATGAGACCTAACATTGATGGATCAAAAATGAAAACTCTATGGGAGTTTTAACAATTTTGAGAGGCTGTTACTTTTTTCCTAAGGAGAGAGATGATTTTCGTTTTCATTATTCTTCATTATTATTTTTTTAGAGTATATCCTGTGATTTTTATAAAAATTGGGGGTGAGACCCCTCTGCACTACTATTACCTTAAAATTAACAAGATTTCGCTCTAATAAGTATTATAGTAATATGATTTCATTAGCTCAAATTTTAAACAACTTAAATTGATCTTATATTGACTAACTTTGCAAAATTCGCAGAATTTATAAATAATAAGTAGAAGACTCTTGATATTATGTAACTTATTTTAATCCATAGTGAATTAGCCTACATACTAAATCGTATTAAGATTAAAGTACCATTTATCGGATTAGAATAGAGCTAAGCTATGACCATTTATTTTAGATGTAGGCTAGTGAGTAAACCTTGACTTCTCTAAATCGTATCCCCCTGTCATGCAATTTTTTAATCTGTGGTGAGTAAAGGCCGGAAGCCAACCAAATTCTACCAGAGGTGGGATAAATTCCCAAGCTAGACCCAATTTAAATTATAAGGCTGATATGCCTCATTACATGGCATTTGAGAGTATGGAAGTCAAAGGTAGTTGGGGAAAGTAAATAAAGAACGTAGCCTATGTTCCAGACTTTACTAATAGAGTACAGTATATGTACGATTGAACATGGTAGTTGTCTGGTTTCAGAGAGTTGGACATAGAAAGGACGAGGCTGTGTTGTGTAGTAAGCCATGTTACACGAACCCATGTCAATAGAGAAAGTATGAGACGAGTTTAGAAGTGTAGTGCCATTGTAAAAGCTATAGTATAAAAAGAATATTGCATCAAGGCGAATTGAGATTGGAGTGAGTTAGTGAGGGTAGGAGAGTTGATAAGATGAAAAGCCCTGGACACTACCTTTTTAAAGGAGAGCCGTGTGAGTGAAACCACCCCAGGATAGTGTTTCTTTCTGCCAGGGTTAGCAAAAAGCCAGGGATATTTAGCAATGGTTAATTGGATATTTGACCCTTATATGAAAAATTATAAGGGTCAAATAGCCAATTAACCATAGTCAAAACGCCAACAAGCCAAAAATCCATGGCTTTTTGGCATTTTTGGTGATTTTTTTTTTATTTTTTTAAAAAAAATCAATTTGTAATTTTTTTGATTTTTTTGATATTTTTGGATTTGTAACGTCACGCGAAATATAATTTACAAGTTACAAATTATATGTTGCGTGACGTTACGAATCTGAAAAAATAGAAACAATAAAAAAAAATCAAAATCACAAATTGATTTTTTTGAAAAAAATCAAAAAAATCACTAAAAATGCCATCCCTGCTTTTTGCCAATCCTGCTTTCTGCATATAAAAATATAAAAAATAAAATGGACAATACTGTATGCTTACAAAACCACATGAGCCCATCAAACTTTCAATTCCAAATCCAAAAAATGAATTTTTTCATTATCATTTCCTATGCAATTTAGTAGGACTGCTTCCTGAATCTCGGGGATACTGAAATTAAAAAGGAGCTGTGGTTCTTAGGATGTGTGTATTGACTACTATGTGACAAAAATTACGATTTTCCAAAAGAATTTTACCATATTAAAAATCATTTCATATGGGCTATGCTGAGTCAAACTATCTTATAAGTTGTAATTGAAAGTACTAGTAGAATATTCTTAATGAAGAAATCATTCCCAGAAACTTCCCAACTTGCCATAAAATAAAGTATTTCCCTTAATCCATATTAGAAATAGGCTAAGTATTTCACATAATTACTTCTGAATTAGGGCTGCTAACTTACACTCGCAGATTAATAAAAAAATTAGATTAAAACTACGGTTCTTTTATTTTTTAAAGCCGTTGTTGCAGTATGGGTTATGGCTAATAGATACTATTTGGACAATATATATAATCATATATTAATATATATATTATATTTATATATATTATATATATATATAAATATATTACTATATTATATTATATATATATATACATTATTAATATATATATAATATTATATAATATACTATTTAGGGATGTGCCGAATATGCTTCGGTAAGTATCGGTATTTCGGCCTACATTCGTTCCAAAATACCGAATATCGGTTTTCGGACTTTTTGCGAAACTATTCGGGCCAATAAAAATGAAACAATAAATTACATCAACATAAGGGAAAGTATTTCAATTTAAAAATGAAATTTTGTAGAAACTTTTTTACCAAAAAAAAAGCTTCCATATTTAAGCGAGCTTCTGTGCCTAGTTCCGATAATATACTCCTCATTTTATCAGAATCCTTAAAAATGCCTTTGATTTTCAAATATTCAAAAAAATAGAATTTCATTTAGTGATAACGGAATAATGAACCAACATGGTAGTCGGTATAAGGGAGAGTTGCTCATCAATTTCAGTTTTATTCAACATGTTGCACACTAACGCCATTCAAGATTCAATATTATGTCAGAAGTCTGTAAAGATTATTTTATTTACTTTGCAGAAGCATATCTCTCATTTTACCAATTCAGCAACGGGCAGCTGCAAACAGCTTAAATCTTTAGGATAAAAAGGACATGTTCACAACAACATAAAATTAATTTCAAAGAACGTTCTACAAACACGCTGGAACAGGAACTTATGAATATGCTTAAAATATTGAGTGAATAAAAAGTTCTCGAAACTATAAACGCTGCCCAATTGCAATCATAAACTGTTGACTGATTTCAGTGGCAAAATTATTCATCTTACTTGAGGCCCAATTTGACAACATCAACTAAAACAAGCAGTTATAACGTGAATAACATGTCGCCTAGTGATTTTCCATTTTAGCAATAAATCTATTTTTAAATAAGGGAATTAAAAGCAAAAGGCAATTAAAAGCAACATTACACTCGTTGAAGAGCTTAAAGAAATTAGTAGAAAAAAAAGGTTTTTAATTTCTATGTGATAAATCTTTGAGTGTTGTTAACATCTTAGATTCTGCAAAAAAAGCTAATTTCAACATGAATAAATATGAAATCAAACAGAATAGCCGTTATTGGGAATGGATAAAAAATCCATGAAAGTGTATCTCCTGACTCTTCTGCTGCTGACGATGATTCACTTAGTGGGGGAAGTGAAGCTGAAGGTTTCATTTTCACTTCTTTAATGGATTGTTTTAAAGAATTGTGGCATCAAA